>CAKOAT010234043.1:193829-220606 GCA_932364175.1 Eruca vesicaria subsp. sativa | reverse complement strand
AGAGAGAGAGAGAGAGAGAGAGAGAGAGAGAGAGAGAGAGAGAGAGAGAGAGAGGGGAATCAGAAGCACACAGACTTGCAGAAGGAGTCTGATCCAGTATATACCAAACTACTCCAAAGCAAGCAAATAATGTCAATATTAGGTTGGAAGTCATGTTCAGTTCCTTCAAACGTTCTAGGAAAAGTATAGTCTAACGACATGATGATCCACTTTGGTATCTCTAGTAATCTCTGCAATTAGCATTCTTATGAATGGTGCTTATAGTGTGGTTAGTCAATAGATAAAGTTTGATCATGACTCTATGAAAATAATAAAAAGCTCGTAGTAGATACAATAAATAAATATAGTAAATAAATCAAAATCAAAATCAATAAATAAAACATTAGTGAACCTCCTCCAGACTTAAATAACATTTCCCCTCCCGTCCTGGTTTGGTTAGGATAAAATAAATCATAAGTAAAAGAGTTGTAGAAAAGTTCAAGATACCAAACTTCGAAAGGAGTGTCGATCGATGGTGCTGTGTAGGTGTCGAACGATGGTAAACCATCCAAGCCGTCGACCAGTGGAGAGCTGGTGTAATCAATCAATAGGTCTCTTGAACAATGAACTTCTCCTCATAAAAACTTTCAAAAATAAGAAAAAACGAAATTAAAAACTATCCTAAGTAAAAATCAAATAAAAACTTACTAAACAGTTGGATTGGGTTGTCTCCAACTCAACACTAGGTTATAGTCTTAAGATCGACATATGGAGGTGGGGGACTATAAAAGTGGTGGAACACTACTTGTTGAAAAACAAGCATACACTTTTTCTCTTGTCATTGAGACCCATGCACCGACGAAAGTGCTGATATCTATTTCCCTTTTGGCCATAATTTTTTTCAACTTCTCCATAGAAGTCTCAGTTGCACTTGTCCTCCCCTGAAGGCGTTGAAGACAAGCCTACATCATTCTAACTCTAGCATAGACTCTCTCAGATGTAGCCTCCAAACGGTTGTTGATGTCCTCCTTCACCAAGTGGATAGATAACTCAATCTCATCAAGCTTATCTTGCAAGTATTTCTGTATGTGAGAGTGATGAACAAAACGCCTCTTAAAGGAAAAGATAGACTTGTTTTGGTTATGAGATAGATCTGATTGTATGTGTATGAACTCAGATCAGAAACAAGTGTATAAGAGAGATTAGAGTGTATAAGAGTGATTAAGTGTTTTAGTATTTAAGAAAGGGAGAGATTAAGGGATTCTGATCTAAGAACACACACTGATTTATTATGAAGAGAAGGGGAAATCCCCCATTCTACTTAAGCTTACAAAATCGCTAAACAAAGGCTTATATAGCCATTTACAATCTGAAATCATTAAACCTACATCTAATGGCTGATAATAACTTGAATAATGGATGGCTTGGATCAGTCTTGGTCTGGTCTTTGGTCTTGGGCGAAATGGTTGTGATTGGTTGATTCAAACTGGTCAAAGAAGGCTGCACTCTCATTGGCTCTCCTTAGGCTCCCATGAACCTTCCCATGTATCTGTCCAGATACATGGTCAATACACAGTCAAGAGAAAGCTCACGCCAGCCTGTTTCCAGCTCTTCAAGCTCCTCTGACTTTGCCCCAACGGTCACAATATTCAAACCAACACGCCACAAAGCTCATTTCTTCATTCTTGCTGATTTGGTTCTTGTCTTGTGTCACAAGTTCCTTGNGCTCCTCTGACTTTGCCCCAACGGTCACAATATTCAAACCAACACGCCACAAAGCTCATTTCTTCATTCTTGCTGATTTGGTTCTTGTCTTGTGTCACAAGTTCCTTGTGACCCAAGATATCCCAATAGTGATCACTATTCTCAATAGTGATCTCAATAGTGACCAAACCCTATTTATGCACAACCTCAAATGGTTCTATTAAAGTGGAGTTTATGCAACTTAAGGCAATATTGGTCTTGTACAGATCCGTACGGTCCGAGTACATCCGTCCGTACCAAATCCGTACAAGCCCTAACCCTAATCTTGCACACTACTCCAACTCTTCCCAAATGGTGTCTAAGTCACTCCTTGACTTTACCTCAACCTTGCACCAGCTTTAGATCACTCCTTGATCATCTTAGACACTTCTAAAGCACATCATTGCTTTCCCGGAGCTCTAACCCTATTCTTGCACCAGACTCAATCTCAACCCAACACCTTTAGTTTCTCCATTTCTTTCTTCAAGTTAACACCCTTCAAACGGTTGTTGATGTCCTCCTTCACAAAGTGGATAGATAACTCAATCTCATCAAGCTTATCTTGCAAGTATTTCTGTATTACCAACTTTTCAGTGTGTGGTTAGTATCGATCGATGGTCGAGTGTTATTTCCGATCGATGTCTGTGTTTTTGCTCGTCTCATATGATGTTGCTGAATGGTGTATATTGCATGCCTCATCTCGTCCAAGCGTGTGGTCAAAAAGGTAATGCTCTTGTCTATACGATAGTAGACATAATCAAGCTTCTTGCAATAATCATCCAAGGAATCCTCTTGGGCTTTGTAGAATGCAGTCATCATCTCATCAATGTTTGCTATGCTGTATGTTTCTGGTGGGGGCACTACTCTAGTGAATCTACTTGCATTTTCTGGTAAACTGATAAAAATATACTCATGCATTCTTATCTTTGTAGATGTCGTACTCATCTTTTATTTCCCAATGGAATAGTCTTTGTTCATTCTCATCAAAATTTCTGTATCCAAATTTGTTGTGACCGTCGGTGTAGGTAGTAGCCTGTCGATCGATGCTGGAGCATTGCATGTACTCGATCTGTTGTGCTCAGCTCCCTTGTCTTCTGGAAAGTTTCATCGATCAATGCACAGTAGTTGCTGTCGATCGATGTTTACATGTCTGCCCGGCGGTTGTATGACTGTCTGAAGAGATTATGTGATCCATTCACCTTTGCAAGAATATCTGCTGCATCTTCTTTAGAGACATGTAGAAATCGTCTGTCCATAGCAGTTTTGTAACCTTCTGGATCTCTTGGTTTTCCGATCTCATCTAGTTGTAGATAACCACAATCATCAACTGTTGCTTTTGAATCTGGTGTTGGCTCTTCTTTCTGCTTAGTGTCGATCGATAGTTAGGGGTACCATCGACCGTTAGTTTGTACCATGTTTCCTCCGTTCTTCTGAAATATTCGAGTGCTTCTGGCGTGCAACAACAATAGTCATGATCGTCCGTATAGATCTCGTCTGGAAAAAATAGTCGGTGCCCTAGCTTTGGTTCGGTGTCGATCGATGCTGAATGTTGTTCGTCGATCGATGTTGTGTTCTCAGTTTCGTCAGAAACTATAAAAACATCAGCGTGCTCCATAGTAAGACCATGGTACTCAATGAGTTCTTGCACGTAATAGTCTTCATCATACTCGTTGTAAGACTAAATTTGATCTGAATCTGGATGTTGAGTGTTGATCGATTCTGAAGGGTGGGTATCGATCGATTGCTGAACTATAGGACTGTCGATCAATAATATGGGCTGGGTGTCGATCGATGCTCCATCTTATTAGTCCTCATTTCGCTCGTAATCACAGAAGCATGTAGCTATGAGACCCGGATCATTACCCAATTCGATGAGAGTAGATCAATTCTTAACTTTAACAGGCTCATAATAGTTATCGTGATCAATCAGAGAGAGATACAAGCTGCTTGTTGTCATGTCGCAGATAGCTCCTACTATAGCCATGAAAGCTCTTACAAGTAGTTGGAGGAGTTCCGGTCTATCTTGATATCCATCACGTGGAAGTCTATTGAACTAAGGCATTCCGAATCTGCAGTGGAACGTCTCTCACCATACCTCCTGAATTCAACTTTGAGCAATCCACAAATGTGAAAGAATCACATGAAGGTTCCACTTTCAGGTTCAGCTTCTTTGCCATGGCTTTGGGAATAATGCTCACTGATGATCCAGTATCACAAAGGGCATTGAGATATTCGTGCCCCTTATGAAACATGGAATTACAAACTTCATAGGATCACTTTTCTTCTTGAGACTAATCCTCTGTTTAAGCTTCTCTCTGAAGTGGTTGAACATTCTCTCAATGTCCTCATATTTTTCCTTGGATTCCTTGAAAAACATATATACTCTATGAGTATAATAAGCTTCATCAAATAGAGTGTCTAAAAGGATTTTAAAAACTCTTTTGGCAAAGCCACCCATCTTTTATTCATTCGCTTCTCTAGGAAGATTTTTGGGAATCTTCTGCTTCTTTCTAGAGTGTTTTCATGGTGCCTTGTCAACCATCATAGGTTCTGAAGTGTCTGTGTTCTGCCCAGAAGTATTTGTATTCAGATTTCTAACCAGCAAGCTTGCATCAATTCTCGACATGGGAATGGGTCCGGCTAGAGGGTTCCGACGATCGATGCTCCAAGCCTTGTGTCGATTGATGTTGGAAGATTCGCACAAAACCACTGACTCGGAAGGTTCCGTCGATCGATGCTCAGCACTGGATGTTGATCGACACCAGTGCGAACTGTCGAAAGACATAACACTTTCTACACAGAAATCTTCTTCTTAGAGCTTTTGTCTCTTCACCTCCAGCCAAAAATCATCATCAATCAGTGAATTGACGTGGTGCTTGTGTCCACCTTCTTCCTTCCCCTTAATAATGGCCTCATGCTTCCTAATGGCCTCACTTGTCTGGACTATCTGATTCTCCAACTTCTTCACATGGGTGTTGAGGTTTTCAAACTTGGCGTTTAGGTTGAGATACATCGCATCTATTTTTCTATTCAAGTCTACAGTCATCTTCTGTTGTCCCTCAAATACTCTCTCAACCATTGCTTCTAGCTTGTCTTCTGAGTCTCTGGAGATGTCTCTGGTAGTAAAAAGATTCATAGATGCTGTTGTTGTTGCTGTAGGGCCTCAATTACTGTGAATCCTAGTTGTAGTTACCCTTCTGATTATTGCCATAGGAGTTTCTGATGTAACCTTGATTCCTAGATATTTGGAAATCGTTTCTACCAATGTAATTCACATCTTCTTTTTCACTTTCAGCTTCTCTAGCTTTCACTTCCTCCACAAAACTAACTTCATCAATATGCTCTCTGCTGAATGCTGGGACTGATTTCTTCCTCTCATAATTAGTGTTCTTGGTACTGTTACTAGAAGTTAGATTCTCAATAAGCCTTGTAGCCTCTTCTGGACTTCAGGCGCGAAATTACCCTCATTAACTATGTCTAGGGCCATCTGGTACTGCAGATAAATACCTTTGAAGAAAATGATAAGTAGCTGCACTTCATTAAATCCATGGTGTGGATAGTCGCGCTGGTAGGATTTGAATCTGGTCCAGGAGATCTTGAAAGACTCTGCATGCTCATGTGTGAAAGTAGAAATTCTGCTCCTCAAATCCTCAGCTCGCGCATCATCAAAGAAATTGCGCACGAAGGCATTCTTGATGTCACCCATGATGTAAGAGATCCTGGTGGTAACTACTTTAGCCAATAAAAAACTTCTCTAGCAAGTGAGTACTTGAAGAGCTCGCAAAACATATAGTCCTCAGAGTCCCCATTGGCTTTAATAGCAAACACCAGATCCTCAAACCTCTCCAAATGATCCATATGGATCTCATGTCGTGCTCCATGGTAAGGTGTCTGCGCCACAAGTGCAAAGAAACAAGGTTTGATCTCAAAATCATTCCTCTGAAAAGCTGGAGGGCGAATAGATGATCTGTTGGCATATTATTAGTTAGGACGGTTATAGTCTGCCAATGTCCTCGGCTGAGCAGCTTGGGCATTAGCTTCAGGTTGAGCTATTGCAGCGTCTGCTCCTACTCCACGTTCAGGGATTACAGCCCCCTGATCTTCTATCTTCTGATCTGCTGCGTTACGCAGGTGACCTTTAAGATCACGCAGGTTCTGATTCTCATACCTTATCATATGATTAGAGCAACCATTTGAAATCGTGACTCACTGTCAATCGATGGTACATCTGTGCTGTCGATCGATGTGGGTAAAGAACTGTTGGTCGACGAACTGTCACTAGTGTCGATCGCTGCTAGTCGCTTCTACTTGCTGATTGAACATTTGATTGCTACTAGGTCAGAGAAAAGTAAGTCTTGCTCATTGTTGCTTTTGGTACTGCTTGGCATGCACCTATAAAACAAGAAGGAATAATTATCAGTACTGTAAAAATAAAAATAAAAAGAAACTAGAAAATAAATCTAATGGCCAACTAAGCTCCCCAGCAACGGCGCCAAATTTGACAAGGCTGCGTTTCAGGGTTTTATAATTCATAATCCACTCTATCAAATTAGGGAAGTTAACTCAAACAATATAAATTTTATTACTTATTGTGAAAACCATAAATAACTTTTTTTTATTACTACCTTTTTTTAATATCCAGTGTGCCCTTTTTCTACGTTGTGAGAAAAAACGTATTTACAAGAATGCCATTACTTTTTACTGCCACGTAGGCAAAAAAACGGATCCACGTAAGAATGCGGCATGAAAATCAGCCGTAATACAAGACAAATTTTGATATGGCCGAGTTATAGTTACGTTGCGGCTGACTTAAAGAATGCAGCTGACTTATGATAAATAAGCTGAGTTATGAACATAACTCAGCCTATTGTTACGGCTGACTTATAAAATCGGGCTGGTTTATGTGAGAACGGCTGAGTTACGGTCACATGATACGACTGACTTATACATCGGTGGGCTGATTTTCTGGAAAATCCGGCTGACTTCTAGTTACGATACAGCTGAGTTAACTATCGCGGGTGGTTAAATGATCGTCGACAGGCTGAGTTAAGAGAGGTTTTCACGGCTGAGTTATTTTTAATCAGCCGTAATAAATGGAGTAATAACAAACTCAGCTGAATTACAACTGACTTATTAGCGAAAGATTAATTACTAGAATAACATTCATTTGCCGGCTGATTTATTAGACGATACAGCTTACTTATTGTGTTTTATCTTTGTTATGGATGATTATTAGCAAAAGATTAATTAATAAAGTAGTATTCACATTTTGACTGACTTACGGTGTACTTGGTGGCTGACTTACTGTGGCTGACTTAAGTGTTCGTTTTGTGGCTGAATTACCGATTTTCCATGTCATCATCCATGTCAGCTTTTATTTGCCATGTTATTACTAACGTTACAACCATGAAATTAGGGTTTATGTTACAGACGCCGATCTCTGTTCTTCACCTTCTTCTCTGTCTCTACAATCTTATGGATCCAATAATTATTGTTTCAGGTAACTGGATTAAGAAAAGATATGTATTCCAACCCGATAGCAGAGGATGTATAGTTCTGCATGCAGATGAGAAAACAACACACGACGAACTCGCAAAGTCAGTACTCGATGATTACGGATTGGATGTGTCGAGTCATCAGATTCAGCTAAGCTACCAGTTCTCGAATAAAGCTTTGAAAACAATGGCTCACGACACGCCACCAGTTTACGTCTTAAATACTCGTCAATTGCAATTTTTTTTAAGCCTAAGGAAAATCGAAAAATTACGTCTCTGTGTAGAGTTTACAGAGAACGAGGATGATGAAATCAGCCGAAAAGACGGAGCGAGAGATAAGAGTAACAAAATTATACAGTTTCAGCTCAGGATTAGAAGTCTCAGAATTTGAATCTATATACGATGGTTTTAGTTTGGAGGGGGAACACGCCGACAAAGACTTCTCTAGCATCTTGGACGAAGAAAAACAGAAAGATGTTGGAGAAGGTGAAGAATACGGTGAATTTGAAAGCCGATTTGACATGTTCGACAACTCAGATGGTGTCTCATCCGAAGATGATAACTCTAGCTCATGCGATGAGTCTCTAGCACAAGACAAAGATTCACTGACACTATCGCCTAAAAAGAGATCTCAGATGTCTGAAACTTCTTACATTTGGAGTGGATCTAAAGGGGATTCGGAGGTTCTAAGGTTGGAGATGTCTTCGCTAGACCTTGCTGTTGGAAAACGATACACGAGTAAAGCTGAGTTGGAAAGACGACTGAAACTTCTTACAGTGAGAGATCGATTTGATTTTGATGTGGAAGTATCCAATCCAGAATTACTCATTGTTAAATGTTGGGTTGGTGGATGTCTCTCGAGAGTTTGTGCTTCAACACATGGGGATTCCCTGACATTCTATGTTCCTATTTACGACTCGGAACATACATGTTCTGTAACTGAGCATTCTAATCGATCTCGACAAGCAACACCAGATATTTTAGGACAATTGTACAGGGACTTTCTCGGCGACTTTGGTCCGGCCGTTCGACATGCGAGTGTCGGAATAGCTCTCAACAAACAGTTTGGTCTCAAGGTAATTATTTTAGTTAGACTGACTTATATCAACGTTACAGCTGAGTTATATCTACACTTTGTGACTGAATTATATTAACGTCCGGCTGGGTTAGTTAAGTGATAGGCTGAGTTATATAAACTTCGAACGATGCGGCTGAGTTAACTAAGTTATTGGGCTGGGTTATATCAACTTTGAACGATGCGGCTGAGTTAGCTAAATTACTTGGCTGGATTATTAAAATTTCAACATTGCGGCTGAGTTAGTTAAGTTATCCGACTGAGTTATTTATAACCTCTGGCTGAGTTTGTTAAGTGATTTGGCTGAGTTATTATTACGTTGTGACTGACCTTATTTGTTTTCATTTGGGCAGATGGATTATTGGAAATAATATAAGACTCTGAAATTTGCAAGGGAAATCGATGGGAGAACACCTGAGAACGGGTTTGAAAACTTGTCTTCTTACTTATACATGATAAGAAGGGCATATCCTGATACAATAACTCGTCTTCAAATCGATGAGTTTGGAAGATTTTTGTGTTCCTTGCGTTTGGTGCGAGCATAAATGGGCTTCCTTTCATGCGCAAAGTCGTGGCTGTCAAGGATACGTTTTTTAATGGCAAATACAACGCTTCTAACAGCACTAGCTCAGGATGGTAACTTTCAGATTTTTCCAATGGTTTTTTACGCAACTAAAAGTTTTGATTCCTGACGACAAGGGTCTTGCGATAATATCAGATAGGCATAACTCGATTGGGAAGGCTATGCGAAATGTGTATCCGTTGGCTTCTCGAGGAATTTGCACGTACCATTTATATAAGAACATTTTGGGACGGTACAAAGGAAAAGATGTATTTCGTCTGGTGAAGCAAGCGGCAAGATGTTTTAGGATGCCTGACTTTAATGCAATGTTCGAGGAGATTGAAGCAATTAATCCTGACCTTCATGGGTATCTCCAAAGAGCTGATGTCAGACTGTGGGCGCGTGTTCATTTCCCAGGCGAAAGGTACAATTTGATGACTACGAACATAGGAGAATCAATGAATAGAGCATTATCAAATGCTAGAGGTCTTAACATTGTTCGACTACTAGAAACGATACGGGTTATGATGACCAGATGGTTTTCTGAACGGAGAGACGATTGCTGAATCGCAGAGAACCATGCTTACACGTGCTGTAGAGAAAGTACTACTTGAGTACTTGTAAGTCAGCCTAAATAGATTTCATAACTCAGCTGTAGAAACGATAAGTCAGCCTAAATAGATTTCATAACTCAGCTGTAACAATGATAAGTCAGCCTAAATAGATTTCATAACTCAGTTGTAACAACTATAAGTCAGCCTAAATAGATTTCATAACTCAGCCGTGCCATTTAATAAGCCAGCCTTATTAGATTTCATAATTCAGCCTCTTATGTTTTTCATTGTTTATTTATAATAGGGTCGTGTTACTACCGCGAGACTGTTGACTGTACAAATGATCGATGCACATCACACTGAAGTTACATATGGTGAGTCTTTGCATGTTGTTAACTTGGGAGGGAGAAAGTGCACATGCCGGCATTTTGAACTAGAGAGATTACCATGTTCGCATGCAATTGCAGCTATGGAGTCTAGGAATGTTTGTCGTATATCCCTGTGCAGTCCTTACTATACCAACGCTTATTTGGTGAGCGCATACGCTCATTCAGTCATGCCGGTTCATTCAGCGCAACCAGTTCCAGATAATGTGGTTAACCTACCATGCTTTCCCCGTTTATATGTCTTCAGCCAGGAAGGCCTTAAAAAATTAGGATGAAATCTGCTTTAGAGGTTGCACTTGAAAACAAACGTTCTAGGAAGGAACACACATGTTCTTGTTGTAGACAGAGTGGTCATAATGTGAAAACTTGTCCAATTTAAAAGTGTCGTATTGATTTCAATTATGTAGACTATTGGTTGTATAACAGCTGAGTTATTAATTTTAATGTTTCTAATTATGGCTGAGTTATTGACATGGTAGGGCTGAGTTATAGTTCAACACCGGCTGAGTTATAGTACGACTGAGTTATTAAATATGAATGGCTGAGTCTCATAATAATATACTGCGGCTGAGTTAAATGAACGGCTGAGTTAATTAAACGATACGGCTGAGTTATTGTAAGGCTGAGTTATTAAAATATAAAAAGAGTTAATTAAACATTACGGCTGAGTTAACTAAACATTACAAAAAGAGTTTTTTAACAAATAACATAAAAAGATTAATTACATTCTAAAACCAAAGTTATCAGGTCCAAACTCTTCAAACATATCCACGAGAGAAAGCCAAACTCTAGTTAGCATCCAATCAGGCTTCTGGCCACCATGCACCCAATTCCTCTTCAGCATCCGCATTTTATGACAAAATATCGTTCTCGCAACGCGGTTAAAATTCTCTCAAACTTCGAAATTATGGATCGGATCCCAAGTGTTATTTCACTAAAAAAAGAACTAATATTAGAAAGATAAAAATGTTGTTAAATCTAATAATGGATGCTTACAGCGAGTTCAAGAAACCAGCGTTCCTTAAAATGAGCGGGAATGACACGGTAAGTCGGCCACTCATGAACCCACCCTTCTCGAAGAATGGGCGGGATCGCAACCGATAGATCATGCAAGAATGTAAACCACTCTATGGTGGTTTTGGAAACATTCAGACCCACCCCAGTGTTAAGGAAGGGTAGGTTACCCCGATCTGCTGAGCTTAGAATATCATTCACACTGCTCGGTAACCTTAGAGACCAACCAGGGACAACAACCGACATAACTTTTTCTATAATACGAGAGAAAGCGACAAATAAGAGCAAAATCTTAAGCAATTTACCTGATGAGATTGTGTTAGATGAGGAATACTATATATAGAGAGGTATAGAATGCCAAACGTCTCGATTAAGTTACACAACGTGGCTGAGTTATTTAGTTCCTGCCAACAACTACGAATGTTGCAGCTGAGTTATTGAAGAATACGTAAGGTCGCGCTTAAGTTAGACTTTCTAGCTGAGTTATTGATATGTTACAGCTGAGTTATTTAATTCCCGCCCAAAATACGAAATGTTGTGGCTGAGTAATACATATGTTACGGCTGAGTTATTTATTTATTACGGCTGAGTTATCTTAGAACAGGAAAGGTCACCATGCCAGAATATGAACGGTTTTTATTAAACGTCACATAAGAAGACCCCTTTTCAACTCTCTATTTAAACAAGAAATCAGTTTCACCCGTATCTACACAAACTGATTATCTTAGAAAATGGAAGGTTTCCTGATTCTCGAGTTATGGATTAATTAAAGCTGAGTTATGGATTTTAACTAAATAAACGGCCGTGTTATTAAAATATGAAAATCTGAGTAAATAACATAAAGCGGCTGAGTTATAGATTTAACTAAATAAACGGTTGAGTTATTAAAATATGGAAATCTGATTAAATAACATAAAGCGGCTGAGTTATAGATTTACCTAAATACACGGCAGCGTTATTAACATATGAAAATCTGATTAAATAACATAAAGCGGATGAGTTATAGATTTAACTAAATAAACGGCTGAGTTATTAAAATATGAAATTCTGATTAAATAACATAAAACGGCTGAGTTATAGATTTAACTAAATACACGGCTGAGTTATTAACATATGAAAATCTGATTAAATAACATAAAGCGGCTGAGTTATAGATTTAACTAAATACACGGCTGAGTTATTAACATATGAAAATCATAGTAAATAACATAAAGTGGCTGAGTTATTGAAATACACGGCTGGGTTATTGAACTTGACGGCTGAGTTATTGGAATCCACGGCTGGGTTATTGAACTATACGGCTAGGTTATGTTAAATTAAGGCTGGGTTATTGAAATATACGGCTGGGTTATTAAACTTAACAGCTGAGTTATTGGAAATCCAGGAGAAGCAGAGTACAAACCAAGTAGCTTACAAGAAAAGGAAACAAAGCAAATGACCTAGCTAGTACATTCATTACAACTTTAGGCAGTACGACCGGTGAAAGGAAGAGATGAGGAAGTTGAGCCAGAAGCAATGTGACCTGCAAAACAAGACAAAACAAGCAAGTTAAAGACAAAACAAGCAAGTCAACTCCAACACAAAGGACTCACCACTCTTTCTTCTCAAGTGTTTGCTCAGTATTTCAGAACACTCTTTGCTTTCCGGAAATACACACATCAATAAAGAAGTTTTCCCATCTCTAACCACATCGAACACAAATAAGTCTCCTATGTAGCATCTGTTATCAAAACAGAACTGTCTCCAGCCTCTTCTGATCTAATACATGCCGCCTGATTCGCTAAATCGCAAACTCACAGTCCATGAATTTCCCTCTTGGTTCACGAGTATCATCTCTTGGCATTATTTGTTCAAATCAGTAGAACACGTAGCTGCCACATGAAGATGCTGCAAACACAGAACGTAAAGACACAGAACATATCACAAGTTTGTCTTATTTTAGATTTGAAATAGAGACACAAAACGTAAACTACTCACAAGCTTGCCTTCTTCTAGATTTGAAGAAGTGACCTCAGCCAAAAGACAGTAGTCGAATGACAAAGAAGACATTGCCCCTGTTACTCCTGAAACATAAGAAACAATTTTTCAACGTCAAAAAATCTCACAAGTTTGCTATGCTATTATGGTGAACTTTGATTGAAACTTACTAATCTTGTGGTGAAGATGTGTATACTGAATCTCACAACAGATAGGACCAAAAGAAGTGACATGAAACACCATGTCTCCTTCGTGTTTGAACATGGCAATGTCACCGATTCTAAGGTCATGTGCTGTGGTGAAATCTTTCCAACCTCCGGTGAGTCTCCTTCCTTCTTTTATGACTTCCCAAGTGTTATCCGAAGCGTCTGATCTTATTTTCCATGTTTTCTGGGTCGTCTTCCCTTCTATGTGCTTTGAGAAGAAGGCCAGTGGTATTTTCTGCAAGTCAGAAAAGGAAAAGTTAAGAAAAACTCAAAATTAGGAACATATACAGAGTAGAAATAGAGATGGTGTGTCTACCACACCACTGTCGAAACCAGGATGTAGAGGCTGGAAGAAATGAGGTTCATTCGGATTCGCCATCTGAGATCATTTTCAAACCCAAATCGAGTAAAACCCAAACCCTACTCGAGTAAACCCCAAATCAGAACCGTACAATGAAGAAATCAACATGAAATCTAATCTAAATCAAGAAATCAACAAGTTTAAGGCTTCGATCTACCTTGAGTACACAAAGAGATGAAATCACCTAAAGGGTTGCTGAGAGCTTTTTTTTCGTGAGAGAGATGAAATGATTTTTTTTCCAAAGCCGTATACATTATTCCACCGATCCAATCATAGCTTGCCACGTCAACAAGGATTCAATCCTAAAAACACCTTCCTCTTAACTAAATAATGCGGCTGATTTATTGATTTGTTGATCTCTTAAAATATTCCAGAAATACGAAACAACACATTCTCGAGATACTGAACTTTACGGCTGAGTAATTGAAATTGACGGCTGGGTTATTGAACTTTACGGCTGAGTAATTGAAATTGACGGCTGGGTTATTGTACTTTACGGCTGAGTAATTGAAATTGAAGGCTGGGTTATTGAACTATACGGCTGAGTTATTGAAATTCTCGGCTCGGTTATTGAAATTGACGGCTGGGTTATTGAAACTGACGACTGGGTTATTGAACTTGAAGGCTGTGTTATTGAATACACGGCTGGGTTATTGAACTTTACGGCTGAGTTATATTAAAATAAGGATGGGTTATTGATAAACGATACAAGACTACATTAATGAATAGTAGCAAAATATGCCCACAAATAACACACAAACCACCACATTCCTTACACATCGCACCTCTGATTCCGTCTTGATTTCTTCAAACTCTTTCTCCAACCAACAGAATTTAGCCCTGACATCCGCCAAGTCTTTGTTCATGTCACTCATTACTAACTTCATATCCTCAACCTCTTCTACCAAACACTCATCATCCCATTTGAATAAATGTCTCAGCTTGCACTAATATAATCAGATCTAGGTAGCACGAAATGAATATATGGCAAATAAGAACAAAATTTAATCTTATTATATCCTCTTGCACAACAATAGTACAATATTCCTGGATTTGTAACTGATCCGGATGTACATATCTCTGAGGCTGCACCACACCAACACTGTTTTGGTGTTCCTCTCTCCCCATTCGTACGTAGTCGGTTTACATTACCTGATGAGATAGTGTTAGATGAGGAAGACATTTTTCTTTTAGAAACCTAATCCCAAATTTTTCTTCTGAAAAAATTACTTTATTACATCGTTATATAGAGCTGGGCCACGTATGGGTTAAAATATTTTCAAGTTCCCGCACAAGCATATTTTCAAGTTCCCGCCCATAGGCTGAGTTATTTGCATGTTACGGCTGAGTTAATGTTTAGGATAATTTTATGATTTAGGGTTTAGGGTTAAGTATTTGGGGTTTAGTGTTTAGGATTTAGTGTTTATGGTTTAGGTACCACTATAAAATCCAGAAATTACACAAATTCAGTTGAGAAAAAAAATTATATGCTATACATTTTATTTGGTGCGTTCAACACCTATATAGTTATATAAGGTTTTAAGTATTTGTAAGACAACTTATACCTCAAGATCATGATCAATTCAAAACTTGTAAATTCAATGAAATATACACATTCTGTTGATTATATATTCATCTAAAACTGATAATATTAATTTATAATAACTTTTTAAAGTATATTTCCCAATATTAGGGTAGGTTTGTGGTATGGCTGAGTTATATAAAGCGAGACGGCTGGATTATAGAAACGATGCGGCTGGGTTATATTAAACTGTTTTAATTTTAGGGTAGGTTTGTGGTATGGCTGAGTTATATAAAGCGTTACGGCTGGATTATAAAAACGATGCGGCTGGGTTATATTAAAATTTTTCGATTTTAGGGTCTGTTTGAGGTATGTCTGAGTTATAGAAAGCGTTATAGCTGGATTATTAATATGATTCGGCTGGGTATATGAAACGAAAATCAAATACAAATCGTTCAAAGGCTACAAAAATTGAGCATACAAGTCATTTCTTCCTTCATCTAGGATCTCTGCTGCCATCTTCACCCGTATACCTTGAATATTCTTATCATTTATCCCATGAAAAGTCACGTCAAGCGCTAAGCATTCCATAAACTTCAATGCATACACTCCACAATCGCCAACTTGGTTGTTTTATTGAATGTATTTGCCTTTTCTCCTTCGGAATTTAAATTGCTTCTTACTGGGTTTTCAAAGATTGGGAGGAATATTTTCTTTCAAAATTGAAGGTAGCATTTGTGTAATAGGCTTAAATGCATCTATAATTCTCTGTTCACTTTCGGCTGTTACCTGTCCAATGATTGGATCATAGCAGTCAATCTTCTCCTGAAGCAGATCCACGTGAAACCCCACCCAATGATCGCCTGAAGTTTGAAGCACTCCGTACAGGTGACTCACTTCCTCATACCACTTCAAGTTTGTAGGATAGTCTTTGGGCATCCTACAGTTTATTAACTCTTCATAGCCATTATTTAGAAATTTGAACCGCCTCGGATTTAGCTTGTATTGCTTGTAATCATGAACCCATACACTGAGAAACCAGAGGTCCACAAATGCAATGCGCTTGGACCAGAAGGGGGTAGGATCTTGCATGGACCTTTTGATGAGGACTCGCATAAAAGCACTAATATGCTATGCAAAAACACAAAATCAAGTCAATATAAACGAATCTATAACTCAGCCGTAAAAACACAAAACTCAGCCACATAGTGTATTTAACTCAGCCACAAAGAATACTAAACTCAGCCACAAAGAATACTAAACTCAGCCGTAAAGAACACGTAACTCAGCCACATAAAATATATAACTCAGCCAAGGAATACTTACATCATCTTACAGCCATCCATATTGGTTGTCTGGCCACGGTCTTGGCGTGACGATGATTCTGTAGAACTCACCCTCATGGTTCGCTGTTTTTGAAGTGGGAACGTCCTTATGTTTCTCTAGGTGTTCCCTAAGTTTATCCAATTTTGCTGGATTAACCAGTGCTAAAGGATCATATATTACTGCTGAAGGTTCAAAATTCTTCCTCATGCACGTCGTTCCATTGTCTCCAATGTGAGGAAAAACTGGTGCTGAAGGAGCATTATCAGCGAGTTGCGAAGCACACCCAGTTTCAGATAACTGAAACTTTTTCTCCCTATATTGTTTTATTCTTTCGGATCTGATCCTATCCTCTTCCTGCACATCAGACTCCGGAAGCACTTCGTTTTGTGATGCGAAAAATTCATCTGTAATATCCGCTGAATCACTGTCGGCCTGAACCTAATTCGGCTGAGGTACAGCTACTGTTATATAACCGCGACTCGTCACCCTTTTTGGGACCTCTTTCTTTAACTCAGCCTTCTCAACCTTCTTTAACTTAGCCGCCTTCTTTGCCTCAGCCTTCCGTCGCCTTAACTCAGCCGCCTTTTTTCTCCTTAAATCAGCCGCCTCCTTCTTTCTTTCAGCCGTTTTGTTCTTCTTAGGAGACGCCTCCTTCTTTCCTAACTCAGTCGTTTTCTTCTTCGTAGAAGATGCCTCCTTCTTTCCTAACTCAGCCGCCTCGTTCTTCTTGGCTAACTCAGCCGCCTCCTTATTCTTTGCTAACTCAGCCGCCTCCTTATTCTTTGCTAACTCAGCCGCCTCCTTATTCTTTGCTAACTCAGCCGCCTCCTTCTTTGCTAACTCAGCCTCCTCTTTGTCCTTCTCTTTAACCTCATCTCCTTTTAGTTTTAACCTTTCCCTGTTTCCGCGTCCTAAGGCTTAGTTCTTTATAGGAGAAATACCAACGAAATCAACGTCGTCAGCAAAATTATTTTGCACGGCCTTAGCAGGTGTACTATTGACAAAGGCCTTAGCAGATGGACTATTGACAGAGGCCTTAGCAGGTGGACTATTGACAGAGGCCTTAGCAGGTGGACTATTGACTGAGTGCTGCCGAAAAGACTTCGGCGGTGGCGGTGGCGGTAATGGTGATGGAAACGTTAAAGATTGTTCGGGAACTTTAGAGAAGTACTCCTCCACTGCAACTCTGACCAAATCAGCAATGTTCGTATCTTTGGACTCGATATCTCTGGACTCAATTCTGGATAATCGCGCTTCACAGTTTTCGAATCTGTTATTGTAGCTGTCTATTTTTGAGGCAATTCTATCTAGAGTATACACTAATCTCAACATTATCGGATTGTTCTCAATATCATCCGTACCTTCCTTCTCGCAAGCACCCTTTCCCTCCACAACAGCTTCATCCTCTTGGAAGCTGCTCACTTTCTTTTGCTTCTTAATGGGTGGCTCAGCCTTTGACGAAACACCAGCCTTTGTTTGTTTGTGTTTCATCTGTGTTCCCCAAAAACCTCTAACAAACTGACATGTATATATGTCTGTTATCAAGTTAACGAGTTGCGGGTCATCTGCTTCATCTGGCCACTGAGGAAACATATCTTCTATAGACTCCTTCATAACCAGTTTTCTCACGCGCACCTACAAAACCAGTCACCAAATAATAATAACTCAGCCATCAAAGTACTAATCACTCAGCAGTTAAAACTAATAACTCAGCCATAAAATAACTAATAACTCAGCCACAAAGTACCAAAACCCAGCCACCATATAAACACTATCTCAGCCATCAAATAACTAATACCAAAAAACCCAGCCACTATATACATACTAACTCAGCCATAAAATAACTAAAACCAAGAGGCTGAGATAGTGTTTATATGGTGGCTGGGTTTTGGTACATTGTGGCTGAGTTATTAGTTATTTTATGGCTCAAATACCAAAAAACCCAGCCTTACCTCGCCACGTTCTCTAATCTCCTCAGTAATGACAGTATCAAAACTTGAACGTATACGCTTTCCACCCCATCGAAAAAGTGGAACTTCTTGCTCATTGACCACTCTCCCAAAACGGTCTCCAAAACAAATGACAAATTCATACGCCCAAACCAATAACACGTCCTTCAGACCGCTTATGGTGTATGACCTTCCTTGTGGATTCAAAATCTTGATAGAGTCAATAAGAACTTCATATGCAGTCCGACCCCATGGATACGTCATCATGGCTTCATCGTCGAATACTCTTTTTGCACTTTCAAACAGTATCCTATAATTATGATGCAAAGCATACAGTCCCATGGCTTGAAGAAGTAACAGTCCTAACCATTTACGCTTTTCAAAACTCCAGGCCGGACAAACTTCTAATGCTGCCCTCAGTTCATTTAACTTGGGTCCCACCCTAAGCGGCAGATTCAACTCCTCCCAAAACGCTTTGTATTGGTCATGTTCAAAACTTTATGTTGGCACTGGATCTGTGTTTAACCTAGTGATCTCACCAAATTCGTGTAAGCTAAACCTGATAGGTTCATCACCAACTAGACTCCAAATCTCCTTCATGTATACTCGAAGCTGTCGACATAGTAGATAGTGGACAGTCCTACCAGACCACACGCTTTTGCGTTCATCTAGCTAAACAATAATTCCAAAGACCCTGCCTCATGTGATCCCACACATCCCGTCCTATTGCTTCTCTGACGTTAGGGAAATCTCCCATCTGCAAATTGTGATTAATCTCTTTATTTTCTAGATTAGAAGCCCCTTCAACGTAAAGTCGTGGAGGATAATCCCGTGCTTGATTTTCAGAAATAGCCATCTGATCGTAAAACACATATATATAAATCAGCCGCAATAGAAACAAAACTCAGCCACAACATAATAAATAACCCCGCCACCATATAACACAGTTGTAATAGAAAACAAACTCAGCCAAAACATAATCAATAAATCAGCCAAAACATAATCAATAACTCAGCCAAAACATAATCAATAAGTCAGCCACAACATAATCCATAACTCAGCCACAGTAATCAATAACTCAGCCAAAACATAATCAATAACTCAGCCACAACATAATCTATAACTTAGTCGAAATGGAAAACTATATTTTCACAAAGTAAATCAAACTCAACTCAGCCACACTATACAACAACTCAGTTATAACATAATCTATAACTCAGCCACGTCGTAAATCAAACTCGGTCACAATATAAATCAAACTCAGCCACAACATACCATATAAGATGGTGTCGTAGATACGACTGCGTCAAAACTTTTTCGGAGAAGAGGATGTCGACGAAGATGATATCGGAGATGATTTATGATATCGGGAACAGTTCGATACGAGAGTATTAGTTGTGACGAAGATGATTTCGTGATTTCGTACTCAGTTAGGGTTTAACGGAAGTTGTGACGAAGAAGTTGTGACATTATGACTTTTTTTTTAATTCACCGGAGATATGGGACGGTTGAATTTCCAGTGTAACTGTTGATGACACAAATTAGTGATGTGGATTGTCTAATTATGATGTGGATTTAATAATTAAAATTTGTATCAATAGTAACAAAATTAAACAAGGGTGTTTATTGTAATTTACTAGGAGTCTGAAAACATTCTAGTAATTTTTAGAAAATGTATGTTATTCTAGTAATATACCAACTTTTCTATAACATTCTAGTAATTTTCTGATCAAATTATCCTATAAAACTCAACTTAAAAACTACTCTTGCCAAGAGATATCAGATGAAGTACTTAGGGATCGAATTCATAGAGAGCAAAGGCACACAATAGATTTGTAGGATTCTAGTGGTTAAGTTAGGTGAAATACTTATATTTGAAGTCATGTTTAAGTAAAAAGAAAATTGGTTGGATATAAGTTAATGCAAATAAGGAAATACCTATATTTAGGGTTTAGTTACATGGATTGTAATAGATAGGGTACAAGTAAATCTAGAACATGAGGAATCAATCACTACAAATATGACTGCCGATCGATGGTGGAACAAAAATATCAATCGACGGTTATGAAAAATTGATAATCCACTAGAATTGGTCGACCAGCTGTCGCATGCATCTAACAACCCTAGCTCAATCATAATATGATTCAGGCAAAGAACCTACTGTCGTAGTTGACTATGTCCTAAGTTCAGAATTTAGTTAGCTACTCTAAATCACATGCATTAAGAATTATTCTAATCAGTGAATATTAGTTCTTCTAACAATCTTAGTTTTGGGCTAATCCATCAATACCATATAGAACCCTATATCTAACAAGATAAACTACTCAGACATTATCAAGAAATCAATAGAAAACACCTGAATAGAATGTGTAGATAATAAACTGGGATTCCAATACAAAGCTATGGAAGAAGTTTTGATATTCTCCCCAAAACAATAATAAGAAAATGGAAAAAAGCGTGGTTCTCTGCCTAACAATAGCAGAAACCCCTATAAACTAAGTAAAAACTCAATCAGGAGTAATCTCTTAATTATGTGTAGGCTTGGGGTTTTAAGTCAGTTCTGATCAAAATATGGTTTGTGGGCGGTGACCATCGATCAAAGCCAATGTGTCTCTGTCAATCAATGTCGATCTCTTATGTCGACTCTGACTTATCTGATTTTTTCAGCTATGGGTTTCTTCATCCAAAATGCACCATGTACTTCACATAACTCCAAAATGTACCTGGACCTGTAATACTCTAAAACATAGCCTCGAAACACATAATAGACTCCAAAAAGAGTCCATAACATGGTCTAAAATTGGTAAATAATAAGGTATATCACTGTCCAAGAAAAGAGAACACATAGTTAAAAACTCTTGTTCCAATGGTCTAGGAGACCATGAATATAAATTACACACATCTCCAGTGGACCTCTCTTCTTCATCATGTAAGGGTTCTGTTTAGGCTCAATATCCACATCGGTTTCACCATCATAATGGAGAGGTTCATAGTGCAAGCACTGAGCAGCTCTTTCCTCAGCTTTTTTTATTGTATAGTTTCGCAACTCAACTCTCACATGCTCAGGACAATCAGGACACATTGTGACACTGGTGTTACCTCCAACCAAATGGTGTTTCAGTCGTGGAATACCTCCATTAGATTCTTGTATGCAGAAGTTACACGTCCATTTTTTGCTGTTTTTTAGACACACATTCCACACTTCCTTCCAGGATCAGTCTATGATGCTCCTTGCTGAGATGATCCACCTTAATTTACGCCTCCTTGGGATGATCCAATCTCAGACATGATGAAACTTCAAGGAGAAAACAGAAAATGTACGTTCGTAAACACGTAAACTAAAAAACAAAGACGAAAATCTAAACAAGTACTTGATAAAAATGATGTAAACTTAAACAATTAACACTATGACACTGATACGTGATCTTAAAAATTACTTGGTAAACATGATGTGTTAACCTAAGCCCGTAAACTAGAATAAAGATAAATGGATGGTACATGAAAAAAAAACAAAAGAATTAATAACTATGAACCTATAATAAAGAGATCTTTGCTTAATTACAGAAGTATGATGAAAACTAAATGAAACAAACCAGTAAAAGAAACGAAAGCTTATGTTGTGTATAAATTTGAGGAAAATCATGAACAACTATAGGGGTGTGTGTACCTATTATATAGTACAATGACTTAGGGTTTTTATTTTTTAGATCGATTAGGGTTCTGTTAGAGCATCTTTAGAGAATATTTGGAGTATTCTACACGATATTACCTCTTTTACTTAACCATATTCGGTCTAGACACCAAAATTATGTCAAACCAGTTTAGGTTGTTCCCTAACCACAAGGCGACGCCTTGGTCGACACGTTGTATGTAGGTAAGGTGAGCAAAGGCGTTCGACATACATACATTTCTTGGCCACACGGTGGTGAGGCATTTTGGAGCTCACCAAAGGTCACCAAGCGCCATGGCGACAAAGGCACTCACCATTTAAAACCAAGAGTAATATATGTTACCTTGGTTTTGATAAGAAGGCGGTAATCCAAACCAAATTCTCAACATCAAAAATTCTCTTGGAGTTATTCTCCTAAGGAGCAGTTGGATCTATACCAGTGGCTGGTGTAAAAGTACCAAACTCGTAACCTCTTAATCCATGTCTTGATTCATGAGCATCATCAAAGATTTTGTTATAAGAACTCTGATTAATATGCCTTGAATCTGTGTGAGATGACGTCCATCAGTCGATTCATGCGAGCTGTGTCGATCGGTCACTCAGCAACGAATGCTTGTATTTAATTAAAAATAGAGATCTAATTTTTTGTTGCTGAGAGAGTTAATATCTTAGTAATTCAATTTCTAGAAGTGAACCTAATAAACCCCTTGGCATCTATTAATTTTTCTTTTGAATTTCTTGATTGATAAATTCTTAAGTCTTGCGCTTTTCTTCATATCTTTCAAACTGATTCATCTTATTCCTTTGTTTACTAGTTTGATATACCTTAAAAAGAAACTGATAGTCTATTGTGTGATCCACAATCCTTGTGGATCCGATCTTCAATTACTAAGATGACACTCTTATTTGAGAGAGTTGCATGATGTTAATTTGAGCATATCAAACTTGGTGCCGTTTCCAGAAACGTTTTGGTTCACAATTAGACTAGGTGAAAAGTGTAGTCTACATTTTCATTTTCTTGTTTACTTACTAATCTCTTTTTTTTTTGTTTCAGGTGCATGCCCTACACTACCCGAAGCAACAAGGAGTAAGAGCTTTTGGATCTCTCAACTCCCAAGCTAGAAAAGTTGGAATGTGAAATCCGTCGGCAGACGTGAATACTGTCGATCGACACCCTTGCATCGTCGAGAGACACTCCTTAAACACAAGCATCAAACGACAGCACCCTAGTGTAGTGCGACCACAGCTGTTGAAGCTGAAGATATCACAGATGAAGATGCTGTGGGAACCAAAATTCACCTACTGTCAAGATTACATAAATATGGGAACTTTGAGTAAACCCTAAGTTCCCAGAGGACCCGGCTATCTTCGGAACCGCACAAGAACAATTAAGAAAACGATGATTGCGAAATTAAAGTATAAATAAACGATATTAAGAGCAAGAAGGATCTTATTCTGAATCTGCGTAAGAACGGTTACAACGAGAATGACCTTAGCTGCGTGAGCCGTCGGCGAAATCCGTAACTCTAGCGATCTAAAACCGAAAACCCTAGTTGAGACGCAGCTCGATAACAAAAATGGAAATATTCCTAAATGCTAAGTTTGGTGGTGAAAGCTCTGAAAAACTCTTTCTTTACTTCTGCCCTATGCCTCTTGCTTATATACTCCCTTCCTTGGCGGTTTGGTCCTTCCATTTCGCACAGATTCGAGTTTATCGAGAATTTTCCTTTTGTGTTTATCTTTGCTTTTTTTTTCCCGCGAAAATCTTCTATTTATCTTCAAACTTGACATTTATCTTCAAACTTGACATTTATCTTCCTTCTGCGGGTAAATCGTTAAAACGTTATCGTATCTTCGGGTTAGATTTCGTTAAGATCGCGAGATGGGCTTTTATCACGTTTTAGGACCTTCCGAGCTGTTTTGCGATAAATCCGTTTTGCGACTTTATACAAGATCGTTTCCTGATCCGATGCCGTTTTTTAGTAAATTCCTCGAGTTAATAGTAAAGTTTAGCTACGTTCGTTCTTCGGTTAATCGTTGCCGTTTTTACGATTCACTCGACGTTTTTTATTAAAAACTCGTTTTTTACGATTTTTACGAAAAATCTCGAATAAATCGTATAGTTTAGGCAATGTTCGGTGTTTCGTTTAACCGTTGCCGTTTTATACGATTCCCTCGAGTTCTTTTCGAGAAAACAAAGTCTGACGGTTTTTATCGTAAAACTCGAACGATATGACGGATCGAGACGAAACGGGAGACATTTCGACCGTTGTTCGAAACATGATCGTGTCGAAGGACGTATGCCTTGAATCGAGCAAGTGGGAGATCGAGGCTCAGGATGGTCGGCTCGACGTACGACGAGCCGAACCGGACAGGTTCAGCTCGCCGTACGGCGAGCTACCCGGGAAGCGTCTAGCTCGCTGTACGGCAAGTTACCCGGGAAGCGTCTAGCTCGCCGTACGGCGAGCTACTTGGGACGGGGCTAGCTCGCCGTACGGTGAGCTAGTCGTGATTTGACTAGTTCGCCGTACGGTGAGCTAGTCGTGATTTGACTAGCTCGCCGTACAGAGAGCTAGTTCGGCCGAACTAGCTCGTGGTTTACGATGGTTGCGGTTTTTTGCGGTTTTGTGCTTAACGCGGATGATCGTGTAATCGACGTTTTTTTCGTTCTTCCAAGATAACGATTTCCAAGTCATTCCGCGGATTCCTTTTGTTCGGAAACTTCTTTTATAAAACGATTTCTCGAGTTTTATGAAATGATTTCTCGAGTTTTATAAAACGATTTCTCGAGTTTTATAAAACGATTTCTCGAGTTTTATAAAACGATTTCTTGGGTTTTATAAAATCTATTTTGTTTATATTTTTGCAGAAATTTTTGGCTATTGATTCCGTCGTACCGATTTTGACCCGAACAGTTACCTCCCCAGCTCGTAAGAATTATGGAGTTCTTGCGAGCGGATAGAACTTGTTCGGAAAGTTTGGTAGAATTAGGCGGAACTTTAATGGCCAAAAGTCCAAAGGTGAATATTAAAATTTTTTTCTATAAGTATATGGAGTAAATTTTTGAATTCTTTACTGATTCTCCATAACTTATCTAAGAAATTTTCTCTCTACTTCCTTTGAATTTATTTCCCTCATAACTGCCAAATATGTTTTCAAAAAGGAGAATTCGTTCTTCAACCAGTTCCGATTGTCGCAGCACCGAGGGACCGAGCTCGCAACCTCAAGTTATGGCGCCGAAAGAGGAGTCCTTATTTCCATCGATCGAGCCAAGAGACCACGGGGCGTATTGGGCGTTAGGGGACGAGTCGGGGTCTGCTAGACCTGGGACCTGGGTTCCAGCTTTGTTCGATGCCAATCGAGCTCCTAGATGCCCGAGTTCAGCTCCTCTTAATGGTATTCAATCCATGCGGGAGTTTTGCCGCGTCCCAGAAGCAGTCAAGTTTCGCCTCCCGCTCGCCGGGGAGACTGATATGGCTGCTTTCGATGGCTTTTTTACGTGCTACAACGTATTTTTGTGGCAATGTCATTTATGGTTTCCGATCCCAGCGATCACGTTCGATATCTTCATAGGCTAGGATTATCGATCAGCCAGTTGACTCCGCGAAGCTTACAACAACTCGTCGGTCCCTTGACGCTGAGCTACGAGTGACCCTTAGCGTTGACCATCTCGAGGGTTTACTGATACCCGAAGAGAAGACGCAAAGGATCAATTTATGCCCCCGTGCAGAAATTGTTACTGGTTGCTCTTCGATCTATCCTTCTTGGAGGAAAAATTTCTTCTATGTTCGTATTGACAGCGCGTCAGTCAAGGAGACTGCATCCCATTTATCGCGACCACGTGGGGTCGGAAAGGTATGTGATTCGAGTGCAAACGAATTACCCCTTCTCTTTTTTTTTTGCTTATTCGCTTTCCTTTTCCGTAGAGACCAAGCCTTTACCTCCGTATCCGGCGGATCTTCTGATTATTACTTCCTCACTTCAACGCAAGGAACTTGGCTGGGGTAGTTTCTCTCTGCAGCGTGTTCGCCGTGCGGTTGCTCTCTTCCGATCTCGGCTTTTTGTGGATTCTCCGATTCATGAAGAGGATCCTTTCATAGGAGAATTCGTCCCGTACGTGCCTTCGATGAGGAGGGGCAAGTCGAGATCTCGGAAAGATAAACACTTGGTAGTTGAAGATGGCGCATCCGACCGTACTGCCTCTCCCGAGAATATTCTCAAGGACTTTCTTGACAGTCAGGTGGTAGAAGGCGTTTGGACGAATGCGGGCGGATCGTCGACCTCCAATTTTCCGGGTAGCGATCCTGATCATGTTCTGGAGTTTTCTAGAGGGTCTGATCAAGCTAACGAGGTTTGTGTTTGTTTTGCTTATCCCTTTTTTTGGCAGGGCCTTCTTTCCATGGGCTGGGCCCTAGATAACCGTAGTGCCGAAGCTCGTCTCGCTGAGTTTCAAGCATATATGGCGGAAAAAGAAGTTGCTCGCCTTTGGGTGGAGATTGAGGCCAACCAAGCCGAAGAAATGGTTGAGAAGGAGATAGCTCGCGTGCGGGGCGAGTGTGTGGCTAATTCTCTCCGTGCCAAGGAGCTTTCTGACCAGAAAGTCCGTCGCGCCTGCCGTGCAGGCAAGAGGGATGCCGCTGAAGAAATGAGGATCCGTTGCGAGCGGTTGGCGACTGGTTACTCAAATGGCGAGGTCGCTCATCTGGCCAACGGTGATTACCTCGAGTGTCGTGGTGTTGTTCATGGATTGTCTCTTACTCAGAACGTGGGTTACTCATATGCTAAAGAGTATTCCGTGCAGTTGGAGCGCTTGGAACAGAGGAGAGACATGCAACCTGAACTATTTGATCTTAGGACGCGCATGTGGGATCAGTGGAATCCTATCGTTGTGTCGCCGGATTCAGTTGAAGTCGGGCCTGAGATTCCGGACGCGAGTGGCGAAGTTGATCAACCATGGA
>CAKOAT010234043.1:110984-188558 GCA_932364175.1 Eruca vesicaria subsp. sativa | reverse complement strand
CCCCCCCCCCCCCCCCCCCCCCCCCCCCCCCCCCCCCCCCGTTTTCTGTTTTTGGAAAGGGGGATAGCTGAACTCGTGTTTAGGCGAGCTGCCTACGTATTCCTTTCGGAAATCAAGCCATCTCGTAGTTCTGATAGTTGGTGCGAGTATGCTTACACAGCTGTCACAGACTTTTCGATCACTTTAGTCGCTTGATCAATGTCTTTGTCACGGTTTGTCTCCTCCGGTTAAGTAGAAGCGATGGGTGCGGAAACTTGTTGTTTCTCGACCGTTGCTTGTTTTGCGTCGTGTGGGAACCGAAATCCACCTACTGTCAAATAATCGTAAATAAGGAAACTTCGGGAAAATCCTAAGTTTCCAGAGGAACCGGCTATCTGCAGAACCGCACAACGAAGATTAAGATAACAAAAAACTTAGAAACTTTAAATGAATAAACGAAAATCAAGAGCAAAGGGGTTCTTATTCCGAATCTGCGTAGAACTGGTACAAAGAGAGTAGCTGAAAACTTAAGGACGAAAAATCCTAATTGAGACGCAGCTCACTAACAGAAAACAGAAATATTCCTAAATGCTAGTTTTTGTGGTGAGAGCTCCGAAAATCGTGTGTCTCTCTTCTGCCCTAGACCTCTTATTTATATACTCCTCGCCTTGGCCATTCGGTCTTTTCATTTCGCCCAGATTTGACTATATCGGGAATTTTCCATTTTTCTCGATCCTTCCCTTTCTTCCGCGGAAATTTTCTATTTGTCTTCAAACCTTCCTTTTTTCTTCAAACTTGACATTTATCTTCCTTCTGCGAGTAAACCGTCGAAACGTTATCGTATCTTCGGGTTAGATTCCGTTAAGATCGCTAGATGGGTTTTTATCGCGTTTTAGGACCTTCCGGGCCGTTCTGCGATAAATCCGTTTTCCGAGTTTTTACAGGATCGTTTCCTGATCTGATGCCGTTTTTAATAAATTCCTCGAGCTAATCGTAAGGTTTTACGATTTACTCGACTTTTTTATTAAAAACACGTTTTTACGATTTACTCGACGTTTTTATTAAAAACACGTTTTTTATGATTTCAACGAGAAATCTCGAATAAATCGTATAGTTTAGGCAATGTTCGGTGTTTCGTTTAACCGTTGCCGTTTTATACAATTTCCTCGAGTTCTTTGTCGAGAAGACGAAGTTTTACGGTTTTTATCTTAAAACTCGAATGATAGGTCGGATCGAGATGGAACGGGAGACGTTTCGGCCGTGGTTCAGAATGCGACCGTGTCGAAAGACGTAAGTTTCGAATCGGGGATGCGGGAGATTGAGGCTCGGGAAATCTAGGAAGTCTTTAGTTTGTCCAACGGCGAACTATGCCGGCCGGCTTAGTTCGCCGGTGGGCGAACTAGTCGGGACGGGACTAGTTCGCCCACCGGCGAACTAGGCCGAGCTGGCTTAGTTCGCTGGTGGGCGAACTAGTTGGTATGAGACTAGTTCGCCCACCGGCGAACTAAGCCAGCTTGGCTTAGTTCGTCAGTGGGCGAACTAGTCGGGATGGACTAGTTCGCCCACCGGCGAACTAAGCCAAGCTGGCTTAGTTCGCCAGTGGGCGAACTAGTCATGGGCCTCCTAGTTCGCCCATCGGCGAACTAAGCCAGCTTGGCTTAGTTCTCCGGTGGGCGAACTAGTTGCGACTAGTTTGCGTTTTACGGCTGTTTCGGTTTTTTTGCGGTTTCGTAAAACGATTCTCGAGTTTTATAAAACGGCTTCTCGAGTTTTATAAAACGATCTTCGATTTTTACAAAACGATCTTCGAGTTTTATAAAACGATTCTTTGGGTTTTATAAAACGATTCTTTGAGTTTTATAAAATGATTCTCGAGTTTTATAAAACGATTCTGCGAGTTTTATAAAACGATTCTCGAGTTTTATAAAACTATTCTGCGAGTTTTATAAAACGGCTTTTCGAGTTTTATAAAACGTTCTTCGAGTTTTATAAAACGGCTTCTCGAGTTTTATAAAACGATCTTTAAGTTTTATAAAACGATCTTTGAGTTTTATAAAACGGTTTCTCGAGTTTTATAAAACGATCTTTGAGTTTTATAAAACGGCTTCTCGAGTTTTATAAAACGATCTTTGAGTTTTATAAAACGGCTTCTCGAGTTTTATAAAACTATTCTCGAGTTTTATAAAACGATTCTGCGAGTTTTATAAAACGACTTCTCGAGTTTTATAAAACGACTTCTCGAGTTTTATAAAATGGTCTGCGAGTTTTATAAATGACTTCGAGTTTTATAAAACGAGTCCTCGGGTTTTATAAAACTATTCCTTTTGTATTTTTGCGGGGAGTTTTGGCTATTGATTCCGTCGTACCGATTTTGACCCCAACAGTTAGCCCCCAGCTCGTAAGAATCGTGGGTTTCTTGCGAGTGGATTGAGCTTGTTTGGCGAGTTTGGTAGAATTAGGCGGAACTTTAATGGCCAAAAGTCCAAAGGTTAATAGTAAAATTCTTTCCTATAAGTAGATGGAGTAAAATTTTGAAGTCTTTACCTCATCTTCTACAACTTATCCAAGAAAATTTTCTCTCTACTTTCTTTGAGGATCTTCAAACATGTTTTCAGGAAGAAAGACTCGTTCCTCAACTAGTTCCAATTTTCGCAATGCTGAGGGAACGAGCTCGCAGCCTCCAGTTTCAACACCGAAAGAAGAGTATTTGTCCCCGTTAATTGATCCGGCGGACCACGAGGCTTTTTGGGCGTTGGGGGATGAGTCGGGTCCGCTAGGCCTGGGACTTGGGTTCCAGCTTTGTCGGACATCGATCAAATTTCCGGATATCCGAGCTCGACGCTTTTTAACAGTATCGATTACATGCGCGAATTTTGCCGAGTTCCAGAGGCTGTTGAGTTTCATCTCCCACTTGCCGGGGAGGGCGACAAGGACGCGCCCGAAGGTTTTTTCACATGTTACAACATTTTCTTGCAACAATGCCACTTATGGTTTCCGATTCCGGAAATCATTGTCCATTACCTTCACAGGCTGGGGCTATCGATCAGTCAGCTGACTCCCTCTGGTTTAAAGCAACTCGTTGGTCTTCTGACGCTGAGTTACGAGCAGGGAATTACCCTTAACGTTGATAATCTCGAGAGTCTGTTGAAGCTCACGAGGCAATCACAGAGGATCACTCTATGCCCTCGTGACGAAATTGTTACGGGCTGCTCAACACTTTCTACTTCTTGGAAGAAAAATTTCTTCTATGTTCGTATTGACAGCGCGTCAGTCGAGGAAGGTTGCATTCCGCTTTTTACGACTACGTGGGGTTGGAAAGGTACGTGAAACGAGTTCATACGAATCCTCTATATATATATATATATATTTTATTCGTTTCTATTTTTCTGCAGTGACCAACCCTTTGCCTCCGTATCCCGCGGATCTCCAGAACATCACCACTTCTCTCAAACGTGGTGAAGTTGGTTGGTGCAGTTTTTCTCCGCAACGCGTCCGCCAAGCGGTTGCCCTCTTCCGATCTCGACTCTTTGCGAATTCTCCGATTTATGAAGAGGATCCGTTTATCGGGGAGTTTATTCTGTATGTTCCCTCGATGAGGAGTGGCAAATCAAGCTTCCGAAGGGATAAAAATCCGGTTGTCGAAGATGATGATTCTGAAGGACTTCCTTGATAGTCAGACGGAAGAAGGCGTCTGGGCGAAGGCGGGCGGATCATCGACCTCCCATTTTCTGGACATCGACCATGATCACGTCCCAGAGTTTATTAGGGGGTCTGAGAAAGCTAAGGAGGTACGTGTGTTTATTGTTTTCTTTTTCGAGCAGTTTTTATGATATCGCTTAATTATTTTCTTTGGTAGGGTTTCCTTGTCATGAGCCGAGCCCTAGACAGCTGTACCGCTGAAGCTCGCCTTGCCGAGTTTCGAGCGAACATGGCTGAAAAAGAAGTTGCTCGTCTTCGGGCAGAGGTCGAGGCCAACCGAGCCGAAGAAGTGGTTGCGAGGGAGGTTGCTTGCGTGAGGGATGAGTGTGAGGCTAGATCTCATCGTGCCAAGGAGCTCTCTGATCAAAGGATTCGTCGTGCGGGCAAACGAGAGGTTGCCGAGGAGATGAAGGCTCATCGTGAGCGATTTGCAACCGGTTGTTCGGATGCCGAAGTTGTTCAACGGGCGCATGGTGATTATCGCGAATGTCGCGGGATCGTTCATGGGTTATCCGTAACTTAGAATGTAGGGTATTCGTTTGCTAAGGAATTCTCTGCACGGTGGGAAAACCTGAATCGGGAAAGAGATATGCAGCCCGAACTTTTCGATCTTATGGCGCGCATGTGGGATCAATGGAATCCCATCGTGGTGTAGCCGGATTCGGTCGAAGTTGGTCCTGGAATTTCGGGCGTGGATGCTGAAGTCGATCAGTCTGTGTTTGATGACTTCAATGTGTGATGTTCTTAGTTTTTTCGATTTTGTTAATTTTTTTCCGGGACTGGCCGTTGGTGGCTTTGGATGCTTTTAATAAGACAATATTTTCTAAGTATGAAATTCGTGTTTTGCGTTAGATGTAGAGGGAAGAATACGAGTTGTCATCTCGTATCTAACTCTTTGGTGTAAATCGTCCGATTCGTTAACTCGGGAGATTTCGATTTTCGCGAGTGTTTAGATGTGGGCGAAGAGACATGCCTTTAGGATCTCGATTCATGCCTTGAGACGTTAGCGACCAGNTTTTCTAAGTATGAAATTCGTGTTTTGCGTTAGATGTAGAGGGAAGAATACGAGTTGTCATCTCGTATCTAACTCTTTGGTGTAAATCGTCCGATTCGTTAACTCGGGAGATTTCGATTTTCGCGAGTGTTTAGATGTGGGCGAAGAGACATGCCTTTAGGATCTCGATTCATGCCTTGAGACGTTAGCGACCAGTGTGATGGGTTTAGGACAAGACCTAGGTTTACTTTCGGATTGGGGCTGTGCGATGACTAGTCGGCTTTCGTTTTGCCCGTTGCGATTTTAACCTGATTCCATACCGATTTAGAATCCGCGATAGGTTCTCGGCTTATACGATTCGTATGGTTGGAACTGAGCATCTCACCGGGAATAATTTCTAAGTTGCCCGGAAGTGCTGACCAAAAATTTCGATTTCTTTTATAGCGCGCTATTTTATCCTCGTCGAATGTATGCGGACCGATAGGTCGGTGCGTTTGTTTAGGACGGCTAGCGTGCTCGATGGGGACAATCGCCGAGCGTTCGTGTTTTTATAGTCGCGGACGAACTTGGGGAAATATTTTTCTTTGAGAGTTTAGGCGACGTCTCGCCAGCTCTTTCCGAAAATATTTTGATATGCAAGTTTTTAGAAAGACGATTAAGTAGTTGTTACTGCGGAAGCGATTTTCCGGATTTGCGTTTTCTGATAGTAGCGGAGATAGTCTAACTTTGTCTTTATTAAAAATTTCGAAAATTTTTCGATTACAAAGTTAAAAGAAATTTTGTAAAAAAATTTGGGAGTATACAAATACTCGTATACTCACCCACTCCCCCCCCCCCATTTTGGAAGGGGGGATAACTGAACTCGTCTTTAGGCGAGCTGCCTACGTATTCCTTTCGGAAATCAAGCCATCTCGTAGTTCTGATTGTTTGCGCGAGTGTGCTTACTCGGCTGTCGCAGACTTCTCGATCGCCTCAGTTGCGGGATCGATGTCTTTGTCCCGGATTGTCTCCTCCGGTCGGGTGGAAGCGATGGGTGCGGAAACTTCTGGTTTCTCGGCTGTTGCTTGCTTTGGGTCGTCTTCTGCGGGCGGTGGCATGACCTTTGCCCGTTTTGGTTTCACGATTGCTACTGCGAAATTGCCTCAGCTTGTGTTCAGCCAGGAAGCAAGATCGCGATTGTCTTTGGCATCCCCAAATTACTGCGACTCCCATAGGCGTCGGGAATTTGATGCCTAAGTGATACGTGGACAGAACCGCCTTCATGGAATTTATCCAAGGCGTGCCCATGATTACATTGTATATGGCCGGGAAATCGACTACCGCGAAGTTAACGATTTTCGTCACTTCTTTTGCGGCAACCGGTAGTCGGATTGATCCCAGGGTCATTGACGTTTCGCCGGAGAAACTAGTCAGCGGTTTTGGAATCGGCTCGACTTCCGAGAGATCGATTCCCATGCGTGCTAGAGTGTTGCGGAAGATCACGTTGACAGTACTCCCGGTATCGACCAAGATCCGAGCGACTTCTAAATCGCTTATTACTAAGTCGATGACAAGAGGATCGGCGTGAGGTTGGTCGCTTCCGCCGGTTTCAGCATCGTCAAATGAGATCACTCCTTTCGGAGAGTCATCCGTCGGCACCTTCCAACTCGAGCGGGTTTCGGCTTTGCGTTGGTAGGATTTTATAGACGAGACGGTGTCGTTGTAGTATTGCGATTCGCCGATAATCATGTTGATTTTTTTGGCGGTTAGCGTTGTTGGGGTCAAAATCGGTACGACGGAATTAATAGCCAAAACTCCCCGCGAAAATACAAAAAGAACGGTTTTATAAAACCCGAAGAATAGTTTTATAAAACTCAAAGTCATTTATAGAACTCGTAGACTGTTTTATAAAACTCGAAGATCGTTTTATAAAACTCGAGAAATCGTTTTATAAAACTCGAGAAATCGTTTTATAAAACTCGAGAATCGTTTTATAAAGCTCGAAGGTCGTTTTATAAAACTCGAAGATCGTTTTATAAAACTCGAGAAATCGTTTTATAAAACTCGAGAAATCGTTTTATAAAACTCGAGAAATCATTTTATAAAACCCGAGAAATCGTTTTATAAAACTCAAGAATCGTTTTATAAAACTCGAAGATCGTTTATAAAACTCGAGAGATCATTTTATAAAACTCGAGAAATCATTTTATAAAACTCGAGAATCGTTTTATAAAACTCAAAAGATCGTTTTATAAAACTCGAGAAATCGTTTTATAAAACTCGAGAATCATTTTATAAAACTGGAAGATCGTTTAATAAAACTGGAAGATCGTTTTATAAAACTCGAGAAATCGTTTTAGAAATCTTGAAGATCGTTTTATAAAACTCAAATATCGTTTTATAAGACTCGAAGATCGTTTTATAAAACTCAAAGGTCGTTTTATGAAATCCGAAGATCGTTTTATAAAACTCGAGAATCATTTTCCGCAACCACAAAAAACCGAAAAGGCCGTAAAACGCGAACTAGTCGCAACTAGTTCGGCTTAGTTCGCCGATGGGCGAACTAAGAAGTGCTCTTCTAGTTCGCCCATCGGCGAACTAAGCCGGCCCGGCTTAGTTCGCCGATGGGCGAACTAGGACATGCCCGACTAGTTCGCCCATCGGCGGACACTCCGCGTCTCGATTTCCCGCATTCCCGATTCGAAACTTTGGACTTCCCGGACACTCCGCGTCTCGATTTCCCGCATTCCCGATTCGAAACTTACGTCTTTCGACAAGGTCGCGTTCTAAACCACAGCCGAAATATCTCTCGTTCCATCTCGATCCGACTTACCGTTCGAGTTTTACGATAAAAACCGTAAAACCTCGTTTTCTCGGAAAGAACTCGAGGAAATCGTATAAAACGGCAACGGTTAAACGAAACACCGAACATTGCCTAAACTATACGGTTTATTCGAGATTTCTCGTTGAAATCATAAAAAAATCTTGCGATTAACTCGAGAAAACGCCGAGTAAGTCGTAAAAACGTGTTTTTAATAAAAAGTCGAGTAAATCGTAAAATCTTGCGATTAACTCGAGAAATTTATTAAAAACGACGTCAGATCAGGACACGATCCCGTAAAAAGTCAGAAAACGGTTTTTATCGCAAAACGGCCCGGAAGGACCTAAAACGCGATAAAAACCCATCTCGCGATTTCAACAGAATCAAACCCGCAGATTTGATAACGTTTTGACGGTTTACTCGCAGAAGGAAAATAAAATTCAAGTTTAAAAATAAAAGGAAGGTTTGAAGAGAAATAGAAGATTTCCGCAGAAGAAAAGGAAGGATCGAGAAGAATGGAAAATTCCCGATTTAGTCAAATCTGGGCGAAATGGAAAGATCGGATAGCCAAGGCGAGGAATATATAAATAGGAGGTTTAGGGCAGAAGCACACACACGAAATTCAGGGCTCTCACCACCAAAACTAGCATTTATGAATATTTCCGTTTTTCTGTTGGCGAGCTGCGTCTCAATTAGGGTTTTCGTTCTTAAGCTTTTCGGCTACTCTTTTGTACCAGTTCTACGCAGATTCGGAATAAGAACCTCTTTTCTCTCTATTTCGTTTATTTTTCATTCAAATTCTAAGTTACCGTTTTCTTATTTTTCGTTGTGCGGTTCTCGCAGATAGCCGGTTCCTCTGGAAACTTAGGGTTTTCCCGAAGTTTCCTTATTTACGATTATTTGACAGTAGGTGGAAATCGACACCCACAAGCGTCGTTACCCTTCTCATCTTGTCTTCGTCCGCGCTTTTCGCCTGACATGTTTCCCTGAAGCGGAGTTTCTGCTCGCGCGTTCCTGTCGTTCTTTGGAAGGCGATCCGAATCGCGGATGAGATCCTTGACACTGGATATCTCGGAAAGTTCTCCCGCGACCAATTTTGCGGCAAGTCTGGCGCCGAGAACTTTGCAGTTCACGGTGGAATGCCTGCGGGTTTGGTGGAGGTCGCAGAAAGAATTCTCGTCGTAATTCAAATTTCTCGTCCACGTGTTACCCGTAGTTCGCCCTTGCTCCGAACCGGAGTTGATGGCGTAGTTATGCGCCCCTTGGAGATCCTGTCCCTCGTGATGGACGAATTTGTCGTTACGAGAGTTCCTCTTTTTCTGCTTCTGCTCGGACGCGTTATCCTTCGCGGATGTTTTCGTCGGCTTATGCTTCTCGGACAGGATCTTGGTCTCCTCTTCGATGGTTATGAAGTCAGTGGCCTTATGGAGCGCATCCTGGATCGTCCGCGGTTTCTCAAGTGTTATCCACTTGCGGAATTTCGATTTGTACCAGAGCGATTTCCTTAACGCTTCGATGGCGGTTTTGTCGCTAATCCCGCTAACCCTAGCCATGACGAGTTTGAATCTGCTCAAGAAATCGCGGAGAGATTCGTCCTCCTTCAGCACCAAGCTCCAGAGGTCGGCGTCGGAGGTTTCCGGGTTAATGAACATCGAGTACTGCTTCAGGAATTCCGAAGCCAGTCGACGGAAACTTCCGATCGAATTTCGCCTAAGTTTGGCAAACCATTCGAGCGCGGCTCCTTCTAGGTTTTTGACGAAGAGACGGCAGTAGCCTGCGTCTTTTTCGTGGTCCTTGAGCTTGGCTCGTCCCATGGTGATCTGGAATGCTTGCAGATGCGCTTTGGGATCGGACGTTCCGTCGTAAGTCGGCACCTTAAGTTTTCCGGGATCGGGCAGTTTGATCTCGGTGATGCGAGCCGTGAAGGGCGTTTTCCGAGACTCGTACAATAGCCGATCGATCTCGGGTGCGGCGCTGGTAGCGTGGTGAATCTGAGATTTCACCGCTTTTACCGCTGCGGCCGTTTTAGTGATATACTCGCGGAGATCGCGAATCTCGGTCAGACCGCCAGCAGTTTGCCGACCTTGTCGACGTTTGCTGCGAGTGACTGGAGATCGCTCCTCGGCGGTTTTTGCGTATCGTGCGAAGTCGAGTTCTCCCCCGTCACCAGTAAAAGAACGTTTGGGAGAAGACTCCGGCAGGGGACTTCGAGTCTTTCTTCTCCTAGGATGGACGTCAGCGTCTTCGCCCGACGAATCGGCCTGGTCGCTTGTCTCCAGGTTAACCCTTTCGATGCCGTCGCCCTCGGTCTCCTGTTTGTGAGTAGGAGGTTTCTCCGATTCGTTCAGCGTCGCGTCAGGATTGTTTTTTCCGGATTCCTTTTCCGGTAAGTTACCCTGCTCGGTTCTGGGACGATCCGTAGGAGCGCCAAAGTCGAGCCTCCTTACGCGGATCTTAGTAGTTCCGCGGGGGTGAATTGCTCGGGTTTTCGCGGTTAGGGTCTCTACCCGTTTTGCGAGCGAACCAAAGAGCTTTTCCTGCTCTTCCGATTTTTTGTTAAACTCGGAAAGCATCTTCTCGAGGGTCTCGGCGTTAGCGTTTGTAGCGTTGGCCGCAGACGCTCCTTGTGGAGGTGTTGTTTCAACGTTATCGCGTTCGTTGCGAGTTTGGTTGTCACCGGTCATCGTTTCTTCGTTGGACATGTTGCGGCTTCGGTGTAAGATAGATCCGACCCCCCCTCCTTCTAGCGCCAAACTGTGGGAACCGAAATCCACCTACTGTCAAATAATCGTAAATAAGGAAACTTCGGGAAAACCCTAAGTTTCCAGAGGAACCGGTTATCTGCAGAACCGCACAACGAAGATTAAGATAACAAAAAACTTAGAAACTTTAAATGAATAAACGAAAATCGAGAGAAAAGGGGTTCTTATTCCGAATCTGCGTAGAACTGGTACAAAGAGAGTAGCTGAAAACTTAAGGACGAAAAACCCTAATTGAGACGCAGCTCGCTAACAGAAAACGGATATATTCCTAAATGTTAGTTTTGGTGGTGAGAGCTCTGAAAATCGTGTGTCTTGCTTCTGCCCTAGACCTCTTATTTATATACTCCTCGCCTTGGCCATTCGGTCTTTCCATTTCGCCCAGATTTGACTATATCGGGAATTTTCCGTTTTTCTCGATCCTTCCCTTTTTTTCCGCGGAAATCTTCTATTTTTCTTCAAACCTTCCTTTTATCTTCAAACTTGACATTTATCTTCCTTCTGCGAGTAAACCTTCGAAACGTTGTCGTATCTTCTGGTTAGATTCCGTTAAGATCGAGAGATGGGTTTTTATCGCGTTTTAGGACCTTCCAGGCCGTTCTGCAAATAAATCCGTTTTCCGAGTTTTTACGGGATCGTTTCCTGATCTGATGCCGTTTTTAATAAATTCCTCGAGCTAATCGTAAGGTTTTACGATTTACTCGACTTTTTTTTATTAAAAACGCGTTTTTTTACGATTTACTCGGCGTTTTTATAAAAAAACGTTTTCTTCAAACCTTCCTTTTATCTTCAAACTTGACATTTATCTTCCTTCTGCGAGTAAACCTTCGAAACGTTGTTGTATCTTCTGGTTAGATTCCGTTAAGATCGAGAGATGGGTTTTTATCGCGTTTTAGGACCTTCCGGGCCGTTCTGCGATAAATCTGTTTTCCGAGTTTTTACGGGATCGTTTCCTGATCTGATGCCGTTTTTAATAAATTCCTCGAGCTAATCGTAAGGTTTTACGATTTACTCGACTTTTTTTTATTAAAAACACGTTTTTTTACGATTTACTCGACGTTTTTATAAAAAAACGCGTTTTTTATGATTTCAACGAGAAATCTCGAATAAATCGTATAGTTTAGGCAATGTTCGGTGTTTCGTTTAACCGTTGCCGTTTTATACGATTTCCTCGAGTTCTTTGTTGAGAAGACGAAGTTTTACGGTTTTTATCGTAAAACTCGAACGATAGATTGGATCGAGATGGAACGGGAGACGTTTCGGCCGTGGCTCAGAACGCGACCGTGTCGAAAGACGTAAGTTTCGAATTGGGGATGCGGGAGATCGAGGCTCGAGACGTCTAGGAATTTTTTAGTTCGTCCAACGGCGAACTATGCCGGCCGGCTTAGTTCGCCGGTGGGCGAACTAGTCGGGCTTAGTTCGCCGGTGGGCTAACTAGTCTAGTGGGTATAGTTCGCCGGTGGGCGAACTAGTCATGGGCCTCCTAGTTCGCCGGTGGGCGAGCTAGTTGCGACTAGTTCGCGTTATACGGCTGTTTCGGTTTTTTCGGTTTTGTAAAACGATTCTCGAGTTTTATAAAACGGCTTCTCGGGTTTTATAAAACGATCTTCGAGTTTTATAAAACGATCTTCGAGTTTTATAAAACGATTCTTCGGGTTTTATAAAACGATTCTTTGAGTTTTATAAAATGATTCTCGAGTTTTATAAAACGATTCTGCGAGTTTTATAAAACGATTCTCGAGTTTTATAAAACGATTCTGCGAGTTTAATAAAACAGCTTCTCGAGTTTTATAAAACAATCTTCGAGTTTTATAAAACGGCTTCTCGAGTTTTATAAAACGATCTTTAAGTTTTATAAAATGATCTTTGAGTTTTATAAAACGGCTTCTCGAGTTTTATAAAACGATCTTTGAGTTTTATAAAACGGCTTCTCGAGTTTTATAAAACGATATTTGAGTTTTATAAAACGGCTTCTCGAGTTTTATAAAACGATTCTCGAGTTTTATAAAACGATTCTTCGAGTTTTATAAAATGACTTCTCGAGTTTTATAAAACGACTTCTCGAGTTTTATAAAATGGTCTGCGAGTTTTATAAATGACTTCGAGTTTTATAAAACGACTCCTCGGGTTTTATAAAACTATTACTTTTGTATTTTTGCGGGGAGTTTTGGCTATTGATTCCGTCGTACCGATTTTGACCCCAACACGTCGTCTTCTGCGAGCGGTGGCGTGACCTTGCCGTTTTGGTTTCACAATTGCGACCGCCAATTGCCTCAGCTTATGTTCGGCTAAGAAGCAGGATCGCGATTGTCTTTGGCATCCCAAGATTGCTGCGACTACCGTAGGAGTCGGGAACTTGATGCCTAAGTGATACGTCGACAAAACCACCTTCATGGAATTTATCCAAGGCGTGCCTATGATCACGTTGTAGATGGCCGGGAAATCGACTACCGCGAAGTTGACGATTTTTGTCACTTCTTTGGCTGCCACCAGTAGTCGGATTGATCCCAAGGTCATGGACGTCTCGCCGGAGAAACTGGTCAACGGTTTTGGAATCGGTTTGACTTCCAAGAGATCAATTCCCATGCGCGGTAATGTGTTGCAGAAGATCACGTTGACGGTACTCCCGGTATCGCCCAGGATTCGAGCGACTTCCAGGTCGCTTATCACTAAGTCAATGACGAGGGGATCTGCGTGTGGTTGATCGATTCCGCCGGTTTCTGCGTCATCGAAAGAGATCACCCCCTTTGGAGTGCCATCCGACGGCACCTTCCAACTCGAGCCGGTTTCGGCTTTCCGTTGGTAGGATTTGATAGACGAGAAGGTGTCATTGTAATACTGCGATTCACCGATAATCATGTTTATTTTTCGGCGGTTAGCGTCGTTACCCTTCTCGTCTTTCCTTCGTCCGCGTTTTTCGCCCGACTTGTTTCCTTGAGGCGGTTTTCCACTCGCGAGTTTCTGTCGTTTTTCGGAGGGCGATCCGAATCGCGGATGAGATCCTTGACACTGGATATCTCAGAGAGTTCTCCCGTGATCAGTTTTGCGGCAAGCCTGGCGCTGAGAACTTTGCAGTTCACGGTGGAGTGTCCACGGGTTTGGTGGAGATCGCAGAAATAATTCTCATAGTAATTCGAATTTCTCGTCCACGTGTTCCCCGTAGTTCGCCCTTGTTCTGATCCGGAGGTTATGGCGTAGTTGTGCACCCCTTGGATATCCCGCCCTTCGTGATGGACGAACTTGTCGTTACGAGAGTTTTTCTTTTTCTGCTTCTGCTCGAACGTGATATCCTTTGCGGATGCTTTCATCGGCTTATGCTTTTCGGACAGGACTTTAGTCTCCTCTTCGATGGTTATATAATCGGTAGCCTTGTGGAGCGCGTCCTGGATTGTCTGCAGTTTTTCGAGAGTTATCCACTTTCGAAGTTTTGACTTGAATCAGAGCAATTTTCTGAGCGCGTTGATGGCGGCTTTGTCGCTGATTCCGCTAACCCTAGCCATGAAGAGTTTGAATCTGCTCATGAAATCGCGGAGGGATTCCTCCTCCTTCTACGGCAAGCTCCAGAGATCAGCGTCAGAGGTTTCCGGATTGAAGAACATCGACTACTGCTTCAGGAATTCGGAAGCGAATTCAGCAGAAACTTCCGATCGAATTCCGCCTGAGTTTGGCGAACCACTCGAGCGCCGCTCCTTCTAGGTTTTCGACGAAAAGATGGCAGTAGCCTGCGTCTTTTTCGTGATCCTTGAGCTTGGCTCGTCCCATGGTAATTTGGAAGGCCTGCAGGTGCGCTTTGGGATCAGTCGTCCCGTCGTAAGTTGGCACCTTAAGTTTCCCGGGATCGGGCAGCTTGACCTCGGTGATGCGAGCCGTGAAGGGCGTTTTCCAAGATTCGTATAGCAGCGGATCGATTTCGGGTGCGGCGCTGGTAGCGTGATGAATCTGAGATTTCACCGCTTTTACCGCTGCGGCCGTTTTAGTGATGTTGCCACAGAGATCGCGGATCTCGGTTAGGTCGCCAGCAGTTTTCCGACCTCGTCGGCGTTTGCTGCGAGTAACCGGAGATCGCTCCTCGGACGTTTTTTCGTATCGCGCAAAGTAGAGCTCCTCCTCGTCTCAGTAAGAGAACGCTCGGGAGAAGACTCCGGCAGTGGGCTGCCATGTTTTCCCCTCCTAGGATGGACGTCCGCGTCCTCGTCTAACGAGTCGGCTTGGTCGCTCGTTTCCAAGTTAACCCTTTCCATGCCGTCTCCCTTGGTCTCCTGTTCGCGAGTAGAATATTTTCCCGATTCGTTTAGCATCGCGTCGGGATTATCTTTTTCGGAGTCTTTCTCCATCTGGTTTCCCTGCTCGTTCCTAGGATGATCCGTAGGAGTCCCGAAATCGAGCCTCCTTCCGCGGATCTTAGTAGTTCCGTGGGGGCGAATCGCTCTGGTTTTTCGCAGTTAGGGTTTCGACCTGTTTTACGAGTGAACCAATGAGCTTCTCCTGCTCTTCCGATTTTTTGTTAAAATCAGAGAACATCTTTTCGACGGTCTCGGCGTTAGCGTTTGTAGCGTTGGCCACGGACACATCATGCAGTGGTGTATTGTCAACTTTGTCGCTTCCGCGAGTTTGTTGTTCTTCTGTCATCGCTTCTTGATTGAGCGTGCTGCGTCTTTAGTGTAAGATAGATCTGACCCCCCCTCCTTCTAGCGCCAAACTGTGGGAACCGAAATTCACCTACTGTCAAGATTACGTAAATAAGGGAACTTTGAGTAAACCCTAAGTTCCCAGAGGACCCGGCTATCTGCGGAACCGCACAAGAACAATTAAGAAAACGATGATTGCGAAATTAAAGTATAAATAAACGAGATTGAGAGCAAGAAGGATCTTATTCCGAATCTGCGTAAGAACGGTTACAACGAGAATGGCTTTAGCTGCGTGAGCCGTCGGCGAAATCCCTAACTTTAGCGATCTAATATCGAAAACCCTAGTTGAGACGCAGCTCGATAACAAAAACGGAAATATTCCTAAATGCTAAGTTAGGTGGTGAAAGCTCTGAAAAACTCAATCTTTACTTCTGCCCTATGCCTCTGGCTTATATACTCCCTTCCTTAGCGGTTTGGTCCTTCCATTTTGCCCAGATTCGAGTTTATCGAGAACCTTCCTTTTGTGTTTATCTTTCTTTTTTTTCCGCAGAAATCTTCTATTTATCTTCAAACTTGACATTGATCTTCAAACTTGACATTTATCTTCCTTCTGCGGGTAAATCGTTAAAACGTTATCGTATCTTCGGGTTAGATTTCGTTAAGATCGCGAGATGGGCTTTTATCACGTTTTAGGACCTTCTGAGCCGTTTTGCGATAAATCCTTTTTGCGACTTTATACGAGATTGTTTCCTGATCCGATGCCGTTTTTAGTAAAATCCTTGAGTTAATCGTAAAGTTTAGCTACGTTCGCTCTTCGGTTAATCGTTGCCGTTTTTTAGATTCACTCGACGTTTTTTTATTAAAAACACGTTTTTTACAATTTTTACAAAAAAACTCGAATAAATCATATAGTTTAGGCAATGTTCGGTATTTCGTTTAACAGTTTCCATTATACAATTCCCTCAAGTTCTTTTCGAGAAAACAAATTTGTATGGTTTTTATCGTAAAACTCGAACGATAGGACGGATCGAGACGAAACGAGAGACATTTCGACCGTTCTTCGAAACATGATAGTGTCGAAGGACGTATGCCTTGAATCGAGGACGTGGGAGATCAAGGCTCGGGATGGTCGGCTCGACGTACGACGACCCGAACAGGACCGGTTCAGCTCGCCGTACGGCGAGCTACCCGGGAGGCGTCTAGCTCGCCATACGTCGAGCTACTTGGGACGGGGCTAGCTCGCCGTACGGCGAGCTAGTTCGAGGCCACTTAGCTCGCGGGAGACATTTTGATCGTTGTTCGGAACATGATCGTGTCGAAGGACGTCTTGAATCGAGGACGTGGGAGATCGAGGCTCGGGATGGTCGGCTCGACATACGACGAGCCGAACCGGACCGGTTCAGCTCGCCGTACGGCGAGCTACTTGGGATGGGGTTAGCTTGCCGTACGGCGAGCTAGTTCGGCCGAACTAGCTCGTGGTTTACGGCGGTTGCGGTTTTGTGCTTAACCCGAATGATTGTGTAATCGACGTTTGTTTCGTTCTTCCGAGATAACGATTTCCAAGTAATTCCACGGATTCTTTTTGTTTGGAAACTTTTTTTATAAAACGATTTCTCGAGTTTTATAAAACGATCTCTTTGAGTTTTATAAAACGATTTCTCGAGTTTTATGAAACGATTTCTCGAGTTTTATAAAACGATTTCTCGAGTTTTATAAAACGATTTCTTGAGTTTTATATAACGATTTCTTGGGTTTTATAAAATATATATTTTATATCTTTTTTGCGGAAAGTTTTGGCTATTGATTCCGTCGTACCAATTTTGACCCCAATAGATGCTCTGGTTGTTTGACCAAGAACGATGGATGAGTACAACTTGAGTACTAAGCCAACAAATGCTATTTGTCCTCATGCTTTCTAGAGAAACAATTTGAGTTGAAGCCAACATGCTTCAACCTTATGAGACGCCAGCCTTATCATGGTCTCCCACATGAGCATCCTATTGATATCCTTAACATGTTCGAGGATTTGGTTTCAGCCATCAAGGCTAATGGAGCCCCTGAGGACTATATGCTCTGCAAGCTATTACAGTACTTTGTGTCTGAAGATGCTACCTATTGGCTCAAACAGCCAATAAAGGATCTCTTACTTCTTGGACAGCCATCAAAAATGATTTCTACAGAATTTTCTTCAATGTTGCTAGATCTGAAGATTTGAGAAAAAAATCTTCATGTTCGCTCAAGGGCCTACTGAATCAAGAACTCTTAGAACAGATTCAGAACATACCATAGATGCTATCCGCATCATGGGTTCAATGAGAGTCAACTGCTTAGATCTTCTTCAGAGGTTTAGCTTTGGTCTACCAGATGGCTTTTAATATTGTTAGTGAAGGAAAATTCAACACCAGAATCCTGTAGGAAGCAGTGAAGCTGATCGAGAACTTGACTTCTAGCAATAGTAATTATAACAATGATTATGAGAGGAAGAAGTCTGCTGAGAGATTTGATAAAAGTAAGATGGCTTAGGTAAACGCGAATCTTGATACAGTCTGAAATCTCATAGAGAATCAGGTTCACTTTGCAGAGGGTGTGAAGGATGATGAGGCTACTGACGAGTAAAAATAAGAAGAGGATGTGAACTCTATAAGTGGGACTGATTTTCAGGGTCAGAGATTGGTAACTAGCATGAAAACCTGAACATCAATGGCACTGATCAGAGAAGTGATTTCACAAGCACTTTGAACACCTCAAGCTATAACAAGAACTCTCACTACAAGAAGCCTTTCCAGAGCAACAACAACAACAACTTTAGAAGGAGCTATGATTCTTTTTCTTACCAGAATCCTACTGAAGCAACTCAAGAGAAAAATTGGAGTTCATGGTGATGAAAATCCTAGAAGGCCATTGGAAGATGATAGTGTATTTTAATGGGAAGATAGATGCCTTGTACACTGAACTAATTGGAATTTAAAACTCTAAATACCCATGTGAAGAAGCTAGACACTCAGGTTGAACAGATTACATAAGCTGTAAAGAGGCAAGAAGCTTTGATTAAAGGGAAACCTGAAGTAGGTCAGATGCACCAAGTCAATGCCATCACTGATGATGATTTCTGGGAAGTTGTGAAGCATGAAAAGTTGGAGGAAGGCGATTTTCACGTCAAAATCTCTATGTCATTAGGCAGAAATCCCTGGTGTCAAGCGATACCAGCTAGTGGTTACTCATGGTTCGAGCAATTGAAGAAGCAGTTAACTTGAATAGCTGTGTTAGTGCTACTTAGGCTGGGCGTACCCTTTGTCATGTAAATGGACGTCAGGAGTATGGGTGGAATGCGCTCTGATGCAAGAAATAAAGGGTTATAAAATACACTCTAAGACACTTGAGGAAGCACAAAATTAACTACTCGGCGCACGATCTAGAACTAGTAGATGTAGTGTTTGCCCTAAACATCCCACGAGCTTATCTGTATGGCGGGAAGGTACATATCTTCACGATTCATAAGAGCTTAAACTACATCTTCAGCCAATGGGGATCTAAATCTATGGTAATACATGCAGATGAAAATGTTTGCGGATTACGATCTAGAATTCGAGTACCATCTTGGAAAGGTAAACCAGGTGTCAAACGCATTGAACTAGAGAATGTGAATGTTTGGGGAGCAAGTGGGACATAAGAACTTGCAGTGGCCTTGGAAAGTTACACGTGTGTGCTACCTCAGGAAGTGAGGGTACTCTTAGATCAAACCAACCTGTTATGGAAAATAAAAGAGGCCCAACAAAGGGATCTTGGCATGCAAGGGATGGTAAGTAAGGAGGTGGTCAGATGCAAAACCGTAGTTAATGGCACCGTTATGTTATAGCTTTGAGTATGTTTGCCTGACTGCAAGGATCTGAAGAATGAAGCAGGCACACCATTCCCAGATCTCCATCCATCTAGGAAGTACGCAAATGTAGCAGGATCAGAAAAGGTATTAATTTTGGGATGTGATGAAGCGGAAGTCACCACGTGGGTAGGACAGTGTGGTAAAGTCAAAGCAGTGGGCTCAGTCAAAGCAGTGGGCTCTGTATGGGCAACTACAATGATTACTTATACTCCAATGGACATGGTAATATGGATTTTCGACGGGATTGTTCTGATTTGAGGCTGAAGCTGAGGCATGAGGTTATGGTGCCTCCTTGTGTATCGTGCCTCAGCTTCAGCACACGTCCCTTTCATCATTATTCCAGTAATATAGTTCATTAGAAAAGATAAGATGAAATGAACTTGAACACACAAGAAAGGAAAATGAAGAAACATACCAAGGAGGAGGAAACAAAGGTTATGGTTATGGTGATGGTGACGGCAGTGGAGGTGATGTGATGGTGGCTGATACAGATTAACAACATGGTGGTTGAGGCAGTAGTAATGGCGGAGGAGGTGATGGTGGTTTGTGTTTGTAGGAGGATGATTGTTAAGGTGGAGAAATGATACGTTTAATAATAGAGAATAAGATGGGAAGCAAACTAATTTGGATCTGCAGAGGCTCATAACCGAAGGAGTAAAATAGAAAGACTCAATCTTCAAACAATTAGAGAGAGTTGGGAATATGGCTGCCTAGATACCAGAGTTATAAAAATAAAAAAAATAAAAAAAAAAAAACAAAGAGAGAGAGAGACATAAGAATTTTTGATAAGAGGAAGTGTGAAAAAAGACAAAACATTTTGGTAGAAGTGAGAAAGAGGAAGATGCTTCTTCGTAGAGAGAAAAAGGGGAAGAATTGATTTGGGCCATTAGATTAAATAAAATCAACGGTTTAAAATGCAATCTTTAGTTATCCTCACCACTTTTTCTCTTCTTTTTTTTTATTCTTATTTGTTATACACTATTTTTAAAATTAAATAAAGTTTTCAATTTTCAGTTACAGTATAACTGAAAAATATATTTAAGTTTAGAGTTTGAACTGAAAGTTTGTATTTATAGTTTATGATTTAAAGATTAGAATTTTCTTAAAAAAAATTATGATTGTGGTTTATAATTTAGTTTTATGATTAAAAGTGTAAAACGAAATTTTATTATCATGATATAAGGTTTAGTTTTCAAATTGTTTTTTTTTTTTTAGTTTTCAAATTACAGTTTGTGTTTTGGAGTTTAAATTAGTAGTATTAAACTTTTGGAATTTTGATTTGAAATTTATGCTTAGCAAATGTATGATTTATATTTGATTTTAGAGTTTAGGGTATATAATTTGCTTGAAAGGGTGATTTGTGTGATGAGAGTGGATTGGTTTATATTTTTTTTTAATAGTTATCCAATAGATGTTTTCCTTTTTTTTTATCTTTTGTTGTTCTATTTTAAATATTTTGATATCTTTGGTTTATAATTTTTAAAAATTGATATTTGATATAAAACAAAGATTTTATAATCAATATTTACTGTTTAGTTTTAAAAATCTGTTAGTTAATATTATATATAATTGTTGACTATTAGTTTATAGAGTTGCTTAAATTTAAAGTATATGGTTTGAGGTTTTTGAAATAGAATTGTGGTTAGGTTAAATTTAAGATAAATTTTTGAAAAATAAATTAATAAAGTTATAGTTTATATAAGGAATAGGTTTTAGTTTTGTACTTATATTATTTGTAGAGATTAGATTTATGACTTTGTGTTGTAGGGTTTGAATTTCGGGTTTACGGTATTATATTTAGGATGTAGTTTTAAGATTTAGATTTTACAAAATTGTAACAGATTTTCACATTATAACACGTTTTAACGTTTCTTTTACTTGTTCATATTACGTTTGCTTGAAGCAAAAGTATCATCGCTTTTAACATTGGTTTGATCCAAGTCCATTAATTGAACTCAGCTCATAGAAAAAAATGAATTAAGTTTAGGGTTAAGATTATATGGTTTGAATTTTATAATATAATTGAAGTTAATTTTCAAAAGTATATTATAGGTAAAAGATTAGATTTATGAATTCAAACTAAACAAAACAAAACAAAAAAAATCAGTTTACACTAATCTAAATTTTTTAAAAATATAAACCTAATCTAAATCAGAAACTAATCAAAACACAATCTTCAAGGCTGCCTCTCTTCACTGAACTTGTAGATTCAACTACCATTTTTGAGATTCTCCTGTAACACCAGTGTTCATGGACGAGTATCAAATGCTCCGAATATCTAAACTGAGTAATGGTGATGTCCTGCAAAATTAACATGATTAAACAAAGTTTTCATCAAAACAAAAATGGTTTGTTCTGAGATTCGTTAAAGGACCTTCATTCCTGACTAGTGCTTTCTGTTTTGGTTATGAACGACAACAAATTACTGAGGCACAACCAGTAGCTTTTAGTTGAACAATTCCATGAGTTATCTGACGCAATACATATTCCTTCAAAGCCTGCAAGACAATTGTTATGTGAGATGAAGTTAGGAGTTTTCAAGGCTCATAAGACAAATGTTGTAATATAAACGATTGTCGAACCAATTCTAAGGGATTTTTAAACACTGAGAATACAAGTACTCACTTAATCTAAGTGCAATCGAATAAATGATGGTTTTAAACTATAACTAAGAATAAGAAAAGCGATAATTAAAATAACTTCTTTGATTAAAAGAAAGGAGAACTCATGGGAGTAGGGATTAGATCTTGGGTGATTAAACTTCGAACTAAGGATGACAAATGATCAATTAAACTATCAACCTTGAGCCTAGACACATTTCTAAGCAACCTCTAAATCTAGATGAATGCTCATTTACTATCATAACTCAAACATCAAATGTCTTTGGTTGAATGTTATAGAAGTAATCTTTAAGAACAAGTCTATTAGCCATCTTAATACCTTTAACAACAAATGTCTTTGGTAAAGTATGTTAAATGCTTAGGAGAGTTGGCTCAGGCATTTCATCGAACACTTTGTGAGGTGGGAAATGCCTAAAGCTCAACCTTTGAGAGGCCAACTCTAAAGGTGCATTAAGAATACTCTACTAGCAATGAATAAGAGAAATCTACACTTAACATCCTAGTTCTAGCTTAATCACCCTTAATTTCCCTATCCCATGAATTCAAAGGGTGGATTACTCACTAATCTTTATGATTCCTCTCAAACCCATGCTGGATTCAAGCTTAATCATGTAAAAATAAGTAGATAATGCAAAGAAATAAACAAGATCACAAGAACAATCAAAATGATTCAAAAGAGATGATCTTTTCCAAGAGGTTTTTGTGTTTTTCCTCTCGATCAAAGATTCTCTGCCTGGTAGGCTACAAAAGGGTACTTAAACTTAAGTTTAGGAAGTGTAAAAACATGAAACAAATGACCAAAAGGTCCCTAGAAAATACAAGGTTTCGACCAAGCAAATGACGCGGGGCGACCTCGCCCCGTCTCTCCGGGAGGTCCCTCTGGCTGGGAGCAACCTATGGACGTCGCTCCAGGGGCTGTTTTGGCTTTTGGATTTGATAAAAAGGCGAGCGACCTAGGTGCCTCGCCCTAGCTGGGAGCTACCTACGGACGTCGCTCCGGGAGGTCGCTCTGGCTGGGAGCTACCTATGGACGTCGCTCTAGCTGGGAGCTACCTATGGACGTCGCTCCAGGAGGTCGCTCCAGGACCTCCTCCTGCAATGATCACTCTTTACTCCTCTTTTGAAGCTCAAATGTATCCAATCACCTTTAAGAACTCCAAGGGTACTCCAATACCTAATAAAGACTCATGTATGCAAAAGGCAACCTAGAAATGACTAAATCTTAATCTATATGATAAAAATGCAATTGGATGAATGGATAAAACAATGGAAATATGCAAGATATCAACTCCCCCAAACTTGTTCTTTACTTGTCCTCAAGTGAACTTTCTAGAAGTCATAGGAAGAGAGGTTTGAAGGTGGGAGCTTATGGCCAAATGAAACACATCTAGAACTCAACTTAACATCCTAAAGAGACATAGCAAATAGCATGAGTACACTCTCTTATTATATTCTAGCTTCTCTAGGCCTATCAATACACTCTTATGCCTTTAAGCAAGGTGAAAAACTCTTCAATTTACAAGCTCTTTAAACCAGCTCTCACATTAGTTCACACACACACACACACACACACACACAAGGTGAATTCTCACAAATGGGCACATGATCTATATCATTTTGCTAGGCAAGCAAATGGTCTAATGAGAATGAAAAGAAGGGTTCAAATGCATCATTTTTTTAGTGCCAATCACTCAAGAACAAGGAGCTTGATCATTATGCAAAATTTATCTAAGACTAGAAGCAACTCATGCATACATAGTCTTATTCTCATCATTCTACCATTTTCCTAAGTGATCACAAGTTCTAACCCTTTTTCTTCATCCCATGATCCCAAATAACCTTTACTCACATCACTCACCCAATGAACAAGTTTCTTTCTCTCTTTTTTTCTTCTTTTCTTTTTATTGATTTACACCACCAACTGCGGACTCTTCACACACTTTCTACTTCTTAGCTCTAACTTTTCTTCTTTTTCTCTTTTTTTTTTCTGGTAAGGTTTTCTTTTAGGTACAATCTAGAGCTTCTCTTCATTTGTTTTGGTCCTTAGTGGCTTTGTTTCTTTTCTCAAGAAACACTTTATCTCAACTTTTCTCATAATCTCTCATCCTAAACCAAGATATTAACTTTTAGAACACATAAACCCACTCACCATCCTAGATGCTACCTCAAAATAGGTTCCTATGCTAGCAAAAATGGAGAACAATCCTATGTCGCCTCCAATACTCTCAAGATTTTGCACATGACAAGCTATCAAAAGAGGCCTCACTCATGCAAATCAAATGTTTGGTCTCAAAAGAATGGCTTGCGTTCAAATTAAGGGTGTGGAGTACCATTTGGGTTAACAAAAGAGTGATAAAATGGAATAAGATAACCCAAATGTGTATGAGATCCATGATCAAATATGCAAAAGATATTAAGTTCATTCAGCCAAATTTCAGATTTGAGTTGGTTTCAAGAACAATATCAATTTCAAGCAAGCAAACATGTTTCAAGAAGAGTTTTCAAGGCACGAAGCGTGCAAGGCTTTGAAGATATGTTCAAGCTACTTGATATGTCTAACTAAGGTGTCACTTTGAGCTCTTGACAAGTATTCTGAAATCATTGGTCCCAATGCAAGTGAATGCAAGCTATATGCTCTAGACTCTCCTAGAAATGCAAGTGATGCAACCTAAATGATTTTTTTGTGTTTTTCAAATTTTCATTTTTTGTGGTTTTTTCTATGCCAATAAGTATGTATAATACAATGCATGAGACTCAAAATCATCAAATAAAACGTGATTAAATACTTGGTACCTCCCCCAAACTTAATTCACACAGCCTCTGTGTTGTTTAGTTGAAAGAGACACCAAAAAGAGAGCTTAAATAAGAAAAAAAAAACTAGTATATACAATGGAAAATAGTGGAGTACCTTTCTAGTTAGTGAGAAGGAGGGTCTTCCCACCCTCAAGAGTGATGGTGAGGACGTGGAAGAGAAGCTCTTGAAGCTTTGTTGGATCACTTGGAGTTGAGGAGTGATGATGACTTTTGCACTGGAGAATGGCTTAGACCTTCCCTTGCACTTCATCTTGTACTCAATGGTTCCATGAGCAGCTTTTGTTGCTCCACTCACCCCCTCTTTTTAGCACTTTCCAAGTGCTCTACACATAACTCTTGTGGTTGTGACGTTTCTTGGCTTTAGTTTATGGCGTAAGTCGACCGAGCTTAAGCCATCCCGTTCTGTAGGCCGTTTGTTAAGCTACGTATGCAAATCTCCCTGCGTGAGCTCGGACTTGTTGCTCGTTGTTGAGCTCGGGCGTGCGAGGATAACTTCGACTCTTCACCGGTTTCTTGGCTGCTCCTCGTCGGCGGATGAGTCTTCTTTTTCTTGTTCCTTAGGAGCCTTTTCCTCGGTGTCCTTCTTTTGCTCGGGTCACGTATTCTTGGGCTGAGACTTTCGACCCTTTTTATCTTTGTTTTTGCTCCAACTGTTCTCCTTCGGTTTGGTCTAGGGTGGTTCGATTTCGAACTTGCCACTAGCGACCGAGGAGAGGAAATGCTCGTACAGAACCTTACACTCCTTAGTGTTGTGTTTCTTACTATTGTGGTAGGAACAGTACTTTTCTAGTTCTTCGGGTTTGGATCCCGAGGCTTCGGATGCGCCTTCTGGCTTTGGCTCGTCATCTGTCCTGTCCCAGTAGTTCCATCCCTTCGCTCGGACTACAATCGTCGAGCCCGGCAGGTTATCTTCGTCGACCATGTAAACAAAGCTTTTTTGGAGTTCGCTTTGTCGGTTAGGGCGTGCTGACGCGGCTCTGAACGGGTATCGTTACTCTTCGAGGACGCTTGGTTCGTACCGTTCTGCTAACTGATGTGAGAAAAACCCTAGAGCTATTCACTAATCACATCGACCTCACACTATAGATTTCTAGTTAGCTTATTGCTTCTACCTTTCGTTGTTGTTTCTGATCTTGTTCATCATCTTGTAAACGAATTCCATATTCAATAAAAGTCCAATTTTGTCAACCGGATTTCGATTGTATCGCTGTGTTTAAGAGCATCGTTGCCCACATCATTTGTCTTCCCTGGATTGAACTCTCGATCTCTACAAAATACTGAGTGTAGATTTTAGGATCTACATTTTAGTACCGACTGTGGGGAAAATAAAAGAAAAACGCCCTTGCTAAGAACCCGGTCTAGGATTTCTAGCACGATTATGGATCCCAACGCCACCAACCCAGAAAACTTACTGACATCGCTCCCACCGGAAACCCTCTGGTGATAGATCCGGTATCCGTCGACTGAGCAAACATCACCGAGGCCACCGACGCGACCCAAAATCAGCAGGCTCCGTCAATTGGAACTTCGATCGCCGAAGAAGTACAACCTCGAACCGAAATCCTCCCACTGATCGAACCGGATCTCGAGTGTGGAATCGTATGATGGACAAAACAACACCTGACAATCGAACCTGAACGACGAGACCGAGATCCCCAACTCAATTGGCCCAAACTCGAGACGAAATGGCAGAAATCAGAGCAATGATTTCGACGCTTATCGATAGATCTCGTGAACAAGAAACCGTTCACCGAACCATTGCCAGCCGCCTGGAACAAACTGAGAGACAGCTCAATGAGAGCCGAGCAAATCTTAGAGAAAGAGTCCGACAACATTCGGATCCACCTCTCTAAACACCACTCCCTCGAAGCCGCGGAGCATTCGCCTCCCCCGAAGTGGCCAGCACCCGATCATGTCCCTATGCTGGAGAAAATTTGTGGCAGGCCCAACCTGAAGGGACAACCTAGCATAGCCTAGATTATAATGGTCAAGGCGAGGTCAAAAACGGAACACATGGTATCAGAACGACCATGATCCCAACTCAAAATAGAGTAGCAGAAACATCTCCGCCGCAACATCGAACTCGAGATGATCGATTCTCATTCGGAGGCGGCGAATTTAGACGAACAGGACCCACAGCCCCTCAAGATCGCGTCACGGCATACGACCCGTTCAGATCAATGCACGAAAACCCGCAAGAGGATGACCAAAGATCCCCGAGTAGAGCAGGAGCATTCAGAAGCTACGTTGAAAAGAAGGACGCTAAGCTCAAAAGGATACATGCCATCGTAAATCTAGCAACGAGCTCGGCCCCCGATATCGATCAGGTCATCAAGGAGACCCGCCGAACTCCATTTACAAACCGGATAACCAGTGTAAGGTTACACGACGTCGGAAAGATTAAGTTCCCCCAATACTCAGGCAACTCTGATCCAAAGGCGCACGTGCGGGCCTTCCGGCTAGCCGTGTCGAGAGCGCATCTCAATGACAAGGAAAGAGAAGCGGGTTATTGCCGTTTCTTCGCCGAGAATCTCACAGGCCCTGCCCTAGAATGGTTCGCCAGGCTCGAAGGGAATTCGATCGACGACTTCACCTAACTCGTATCAGCATTTTTAAAGCAGTATTCAGTGTTTATAGAGACGTGTGCCACTGAAGCTGACCTGTGGAACCTCAAGAAAGCGCCCTTCAACCACTAAGGACCTACATAACTAAGTTCAAAGAACTAAAATCCAAAATATCGAGCCTAAACAAAGTTGTCGCATTGGCAGCTCTGAAAAACGGAGCCTAGTTTTCTTCCAAATTTAGGGAAGAAATGACGGTCCGAGCTTGCACCTCACTCGACGACGTGCTGTATCGCGCATCCTATTTCACAACCCTCGAAGAAGAGATAGCCGCCTTGAAGGAACAATAACACGCCAACAAAGGAGTAATTAAAAAGCCCAGTACTCCAAAAGAACAAACTACCAAAGGGCAGCACTCCTACAACAGAAACCGCTAAAGACTTTATTTCTCAGAAAACCTCTAGTAAATAATATAAAACGGCAACGGTAAACAAAACACCGAAAATTGACAAACTATACGACTAACTCGAGATGTTTTATAAAAAAAAAGTACCGTATAAGGAATCGATCTCATATAAAGTCGTAAAACGGCTAAATCGCTATACGGCTCGGAAAGTTCTAAAACGCGATAAAAGCTCACTCACAACTTTAGATAAAATCCAGCCCAAAGATATGATGACGGCTTACCCAAATAGAAGTTTTCCGAAGAAAAATGAAAAATCGAGAAAATGGAAGATTTCCGATAAGCGCAAATCGGGGCGGACAAGGAAAAACCAACCGCCTTGAGAAGAAGTATATAAGCAGAAGGTCAAGGACAAGAAAAAGGGACACGGTTTTTAGAGCTCTCATCTCACAGAAAAACTTAGAGCATTTAGGCAATTTTTCGTTTTTGTCATCGATTTGCGTCTCAACTAGGGTTTTAATATTAGGTTGCTAGAACTAAGAAACTTGCCGTTAACTCTTGTAGCCTAGGCTTTCACCTCGTTGTACCGTTCTTACACAGAATCATAATAAGAAACCTCTTTTCTCTCTTTTCGATTCTCATATTGTTTATTATCTTTCTCGTAGTTTGATTGCTTGCGTGTGGTTAAGAAGACAGCCGGGACCTCTGGAAAGTTAGGTTAACTACATTCCCTAATTTACCGAAATCAACGGTGTGAATTTTGGTTCACACAGTTTGGCGCTAGAAGGAGGGGGAGTTACAGATCTATCTAACTCTCAGACCGCATTACGCTCAATCAACTACGATGAGAGAAGAACAACCAACTCGTGAAAACGAAAACGTTGAAACTCTAACTCCAGACGCGACCACAGTTAACGCTGCGGCTAACACTACGTCGCTGCAGGAGGTACTCTCCGCCTATCAGAAAAGGACGAACGAGCATGATAAGATAATCGGATCTCTCGCAAAACAGGTCAAAAACCCTAACCGCGAATACCAAAGTAATCCACCCCCGCGGAACTACGAGAATCCGCGGAAGAAGACTCGATTTCGCGAGTCCTATGGATCGTCCCAGAACCGAGCTGGGTAATCAACGGGGCAAACCTCCAAAAAGATAACCCTGACGCAACACAAAAGGGCCTTGAAAAATATCCTTCTCACGAACAGGAGATCGAGGACGACGGTGTCGAAAGGGTTAATCTGGAAACAAGTGACCAATCCGATCCTTCGGAGGAAGACGCTGACGTTCATCCAAGGAGGAAAGATCGCAGTCCTTAGCCGATTCTTCTCCCGAACACTCTCCCACCGAGGACGAGGAGGATCTCTATTGCATGGAGCATGCAAAAACGGCAGAGGAACGATCTCAAGTTACTCGCAGCAAACGCCGACGGGGTCAGAAAAATGCTGGCGACCCAACGGAGATTCGCAATCTCCGCGATTATATCACTAAAACGGCTGCAGCGGTAAAAGCAGTGAAGTCTTGAATTCACCATGCCACTAGTGCTGCACCTGAAATAGATCGATTGCTGTACAAATATCGGAAAACGCCTTTTACGGCTGGTATCACCGAGATTAAGCTGCCCGATCCCAGAAATCTCAAAGTGCCGACTTACGATGGGACGACTGATCCCAAAGCGCACCAACAGGTATTCCGGATCACTGTGGGTCAAACTAAGCTCAAGAAAAGCGAAAAGAACGCGGGTCACTGCTGTCTCTTCGTCGAAAAACTAGAAGGGGCAGCGCTCGAATGGTTCTCTCGAATGAAGAAGCAGAATTCGATCGGGAGTTTCCGCCAGCTTGCCTTGGAGTTCCTAAAGCAATACTCGATGTTCATAAACCTAGAAACTTTTGATGCCGAGCTCTGGAGTCTATCCTAGAAGGAAGACGAACCTCTCCGCGACTTCATGAGTAAGTTCAAACTCATCATGGCTAGGGTTAGCGGAATAAGTGACAGAGCAGCCATCGACACGCTGAGAAAGTCGCTCTGGTTTAAATCAAAGTTCAGAAAGTGGATAACTCTCGAGAAGTCATGTACGATCCAGGACGCGCTCCACAAAGCTACCGATTTCATTGTCATTGAAGAGGAGACTAAAATCTTGGCGGAACAACATAAACCGACGAAGACGTCTGCAAAAGATGCCGCGTCTGAGCAAAAGCCGAAAAAGAAAACCCTCGTAACGACAAGTACGTCCATCACGAGGGACAGGATCTTCAGGAGGCGCATAACTACGCCATCAACTCTGAATCGGAGAAAGGGCGAACTACAGGGAACACGTGGATCAGGAATTTGAGTTACGACGAGAACGCCTTCTGCAATTTCCACCAGACCCGCGGCCATTCAACCGTAAACTGTAAACTTCTCGGCGCAAGGCTGGCCGCAAAACTGCTTGCGGGAGATATCTCTGAAGTATCCAGCATAAAGGACCTCATCCGCGATTCAGACCGCCCTCCGAAAACTGATAGGAAATCGCAGGCAGACAATTCATCTCAAGGGAACCAAAGGGGTGAGAAACACGGACGAAGAGAAGACGAGAGAGGGAACGATGCTAACCACCGAAGGGTCAATATGATCATCGGCGAATCGTAATACTACTGCGATAACATCCCGTCTATCAAGTCCTACCAACAAAAGCCGAGACGGGTTCAACCTGGCCGACACCGTCGGATGATTCTCCAAGAGGTATAATCGCCTTCAAAGAAGCCAAAACCTCCGGCATCGATCACCCGCATGCTGACCCTCTCGTCATCGACCTAGTCATAAGCGATTTAGAGGTCGCTCGAGTACTCATTGATACCGGAAGCAGTGTCAACGTGATCTTCCACGACACATTGACGCGAATGGGAACTGGATTAACGGATATCGAACCGATTCCAAAGCCATCGACCAGTTTCTCCGGTGAAAGGGCTATGACTCTAGGATTAATCCGACTCCCTGTGCCCGCAAAAGAAGTAACCAAATTCGTTACTTTCGCAGTCGTCGATAAACCGATCATCTATAACATAATCATGGGCACGCCTTGGATAAACGCCATGAAGGCAGTCCCGTCGACGTACCACTTAGGCATCAAATTCCCGACCCCTACGGGAGTCGCAGCAATTTGGGGATGCCAATAACAGTCGCGATCCTGCTTTTTAGCGAAACATAAGCTAAGGAAAATGGCTATCGCCATCGTAAAGCCAAAACTAGTGAAATAAACTTCGCCAACCGCGAAAAACGACCTGGAATCCGCAACGGCCAAGAAGCAACAAGCTTCGAAACCCATCATTTCTACCCAACCGGAGGAGAAAAACCTACAAAAAGACATCGATCCAGCGACTAAAGCGATCGACGCGTCTGCAATAGCCGAGTAAACACACTCGCGCCAGCAACCAGAACTACGAGATAGCTTTATTCCCGAAAGGGATACGTAGGAAGCTCGTCTAACCACGAGTTTAGCTATCCCCCTCTCTAAAACAGGGGGGGTGGGGAGTGGGTGCGTATACGAGTATTCATATACTCCCATATTTCAAAAAAACAAAATATATTTGCTTTCTACTCAAGATTTTTGAAACATTTCAATAAAAGCAAAGTTAGAATATCGAAAAATCTATCCTTTATCGAAAAACATAATCCGAAAACAAACTTGAATTCTGAACACTTTCAGAATTTATTTCTGCAGTGAGTTATTTAAAAAATCACTTGGTCGATTTTGACCAAAAACTTATACATCATATCAATATGAATGTTTCAAAAAGAATCGGCGAGACGTCCCCTAAAGTCTTAGAGAAATATTCACAAGTCCACCTGCGACTATAAAATCACAAACGCTCGTCGATTGGCCCCGCCGAGCACATCTGCCTTCTTAAACAAACGAATACGACCCACTGGTCCCTATACCTCCGACTAGGATAAAATAGCACGTTATAAAAGAAATCCAAAATTTTGGTCAGCACCTTCGGGGATGCTCGATTTTGACCATACAAGTCGTATAAGCCGAGAACCTATCACGGACTTTAAATCGGTAAGAAATCAGGTTAATATTGCAACAGACAAAACGAAAGCCGACTAGTCATCGCATAACCTTAAAACCGAAAGTAAACCTAGGTCTTGCCCTAAACCAATCATACTTGTCTCTAACGTCTCAAGGCATGAAATGAGATCCTAAAGGCATGTCTGTTCGACATCGAGAAACGGCTCTATCATTAATGAGGATATAATGATTAGGTTTTGCATTAAAAACGGCACAAGTAGCCATTAGAGACAAACGCCAACGGCCGTCGATAGGGAGAGGACACGTGTCAGGTTTCTGCGCCGCAGAAACTAAACTGTTTCTTGTCAATTGAGTCCGAGTAAGCCATCTTATTTTTTTGACAAAAGAATAGACTGGGGGAGAAATGTTGGACCAAATTTTGGCATCTATCTAAGTAGGCCCAGGCCCATCTAAAAGTTATCACCAACTTGATGTCGAACCGGACTCTACGAGGTCAAGATAATATCCCGGAGATCGCGGAAACAGTTAGAGAAGGAGAGGACTATAAAAGGGAGTTAGAGTGGAGTGCAAAAGACACGGAAAAAAACCCTAGAGCTATTCACTAATCACATCGACCTCACTCTATAGATTTCTAGTTTGCTTATTGCTTCTACCTTCGTTGTTGTTTCTGATCTTGTTCATCACTTTTAAACGAATTCCATATTCAATAAAACTCCCTTTTGTTAACCGAATTCTAATTGTATCGTTGTGTTTAAGAGCATCGTTTCCCACATCATTTGTCTTCCCCTGATTGAACACTCGATCATTACAAAATACTGATTTTGGATTTTAGGATCTACAAGACCTCTGGAAAATTAGTATTTTCTTAACTTTCCCAATTCAACGGAAATGACAGTGTGAATTTCAGTTCTCACATAGACAGAAATCTAATCTCTCATTTAAGTAACATTGCATCTCAAATTGTTCATGAAATGAACCAATCCATCTTTGTTAACACCAATGTAGATCAACAAAAACTTGAGAGACTCATAAATTTCTGAAACATTTAGCAGAACCGAGTCAACTATACTCGTATATGTAACACAAGCCAAAGAACTCTTTTTCTCAAATGGTTCCACATGATTTTAGACTCAGTTTCTTTAGCTTTCTACATATCTCCATTAACCAGCTAACTCCGGTATCATCTGACTGGATTCTTGGTTAACAATGATCTGAGAAGACTGACGGAGATACATCAGATTGAGCAGAAATAGCATCAGAGGCAGACCTTTTCAATAAAATAATAATAGCTTCTCCGGTTAGGAACTCATTAATTGGATATGAGATGATTGGATTTCCGGCGCTAGTAATAACTATTTATGGTCCTGTCGTTACCGGTTATAAAACACTTGAGATCTTAATGGACCACAAAAACCTGCCACGAACTCTCATGTTTAAGGACCACATCTTCAGGACCATCCTGGAAGGCATAAGCATGATCTCCAGTTGCCACACATTTTATCCGACTCTCACTATGATGCATAAAACAAGGTATGTCAAATTGACTAGTGTTTCAATTATGCTTTGATCATATATTACTTACTACTTACGTGTTGTCCCTTATGTAAAACACTATCTTTGGTCTTGCAGGGTCATTGAAATGGACTTTTGTGTTGAAGACCACTCCCATTGTATCTATCAGATCGCTTTTTTTACTTACCTCTAAATATCTGAAATATATTTGAATTTTAGTAGTTAGCATTCATACCTATGGGATAGTTTCGGTCCTTGTGGTTCATGTGAGGGATTTTTTTGGATGTTCTTGAAGTCAATGCAAAGCCAATTGTTCAGAGGATCGATGATGTGGACTTGCATATGGCGCGTAGCAGTTAGTGTGAACCGACAGTTAGTTTCCTGGAAACCTGGATAGGCATGGTGAAATTCTACCCGAAAGATTTCCAACCAGTTTCCCTCTTGTTTCTCTAGGCCTCTAAACCTATCTTCATAGTCTTCATGAATGGTCATCTCCATCTTGGTTCCCTGAATAAATAAAGTTTAAGGATCAGTTTTATTTTCATCGTTGCATGATATTAGAAACTAGAGAGATGATGATTTAACACTTACATCTTCATCTGCTATGATATAAGTCCAGTGTGGTCCACTACTAGTAACAGAGGAATAGAAAGGGTAGATCATGTGTATTTTGACTCTGAAATACCAAGACGTGATCTTCTCGTTATAAGAAACTTCAGAAAGCCTATTGTAGTGTGTCATATTGTTTGTTGAGAGAAGATGAATATTTTTTTGGTTTTTTGCAGAGAAATATTCTATCCGGAGTGAAGGAGACGATTTAACTTACTATGGTGGAGTCTAGAGGTAATGATGATTGTAGACGGTGTAGTGTTGTGGCGTTTAAATTCAGAACCCTTAAATGCAAGTGTAATGATGGTTATAGGTGACTTTTCCATGAGAGAAGTTCATTAATGGGACACGCTACTGCTTGAACTTGGATTTTTCTCAAACTAAATATTTTCATTTTCATTTAGGCTCTAACTGGTGACAATTAAAATAGGAATAGGAATGAGTAGGAAAATAATAAGTAGGAACAAAATAAAAGGAATGAAAAAGAATATTTATTATTTTGGTTCCATATCAATTTTGGTAAGGAATATTTTTGTTCTATAATTCCTTAGAATTCAAGGAATGGCAAGGAATCATACGTAGGAAATATTCCTTATGAATGATGTATTTTTTAAGGAATAAGTAGGAATTGGTTATTCCCCTTCGTTCCCTGTGTTACCATTTAGACCCTTATTATCTTGAATACTGTTGGTTAATTACTATCATTAAATAATATGGTCTAAGTATAATAAGTTTTGAATACTGCTGTTGCTATCATTTCTTGCAAAATATAACAATATAGTATCTAAATTTCTTAAATTTTTATATAGTTTCATATATTTAGACAATCTAATTGTTGAAATTTTGCGTAGTTCATGAATTTAGACAATCTAAATCAGTTACTTTCACTTACTTATACAAAATTATATATCTTTATCTATTAAAGTTATACAAAGTTTCAAATCCAATGCATGTGACTGTTGCAATGAGAAACCGTGTCTTCTGAAGGCGTGTCAAGACTAATGATGAGTATCCCCAAGAAAGGTGATTGTTGCAGTTCCTACTCGTGTCTCTCCATCAAATCACAATTAGAGGCATGCGGCTCACTGAGAAGTCTTGTCTTCTGAACTCGTGTCTTCTCGAGGCATCTATCATTAAATTACATTATTTATCTCTAAATATAATCTTATCTCTTAGAGGATCATCCCCATTATAAAAGGGTTTATCACCTTGTCCTACTAAATAAAACGAAAATCTCTCCATTTACTGGATAATGGCGAACTTCTACTTGGGTTCTCTGCCTCCTTCCTTGCTTCATAAGATTCTCTCCAAGGTATCAACAAGCAATCTCGAGGACTTCGGTAGTACAAAAATTGCTTTCTCATGGTTCAATCTAATTGGCAGAGAAGAATACTTCTACCAATCTGCAGATCTCTTTCACTTGAAGGACTGGATAGATGAGGTCAATGCTCTTACAACATTCAGGCTTAGGTGCTACCAGTTCGGTAATCCAGAGGCCATCTACTTGTGAGGTATGTATGAGTTCTTCATCCTCCATTTACTTGATGACGAAAGGAAAAATATCCATCTTGCTGGTCAGAGAGGATTGTTGTTGGCCAAGTATGTAGATTGTATGCTGAACTTAGCATTTAATTTTGATGATAGAGGATTGGTTCACAACTATCCTAGTTTTACTCGTGAATTTGTTTATCGGATGTATCCCATGATCACTAGAGAGATATTCTTAGGCCATTGGGCTTACGAAAAACCCGAGATGTTTATGCCTCTACTGGAATTAATAGATCCCAACATGTCATATGATTACTTGTGCTCTAGAATAATAGAACCAGTGTTTGTATCCTCCATAGATGGATCAAGAATATGGTGGATATGCGATCGTTGTTTCTGGTAATGTGCAGCTTGGGACTTCTGGAGTGATATTCATTTGACTGTTGGTCACTAGCCAAATGAAGATTAGTTGTCTGTTTATGAGTTATGACATGTACTTTTTATCTACTTTTACTAAGTTTATGTAAAATAAATTTCACATAATATAATATCCCTAGTTTTTCTCTATAAAGTAACCTTTATTTATTTTAATTTCAATAAATATATCAATAATAACATTGTATCCAAAAATAATATATTACAAATGTAAAAGATACAATCAAAACTAGTTGAACTTTTACTAAGTTGTACTGTTACTAAAAGTGTGACTTAGTTCAACTTAGATTACAGTTGCATTTGCACAAAGTTTTACCACAAAAGCTTACTAAATTCTCTCAAATTATGGAGGAAAATATCTGAATTTTACCTAATCGGATCTAGATGGTCCGCGAAATACCCCTGATTTACTTGTAATTATCCATTTTCCTTTTGGTTTGTTAGTTTTTTACTAGTTTTGGATTTAAATAAAGTTTTATTTAACTAACTTTTCCGGGCAGAAGTATTACATAATTTTTTTCGGACAGAAATAATGGAGCCCTTGATTCGGCAGAATCTGGGCTTCGACCTGGACTGGTCATATGAATTAACTGGGTTCGCTAATGGGCTGGCAAGTTAAGTAAGAAGTCCTAAAAGTCATAAAACGAAGAAATGAAAACATGATTAATATGCAATTTGCTTGGTTACATGGATCCTACAATAAATTGATTATTCAACTTTAAAATTTTGTAGGACCCACTAAAAACAAAATATCTACCAACACAGACACTTTAACGAGAAAATTAAAGTGTCAATTTAACTTTCTAATAATATTAGATAAGATCAGCGCCTTGCGCGTGATAAAGTTATTATTTTTATTATGTTTTGGAAAATGAAACAAAAGTTCGGTTTCATTTCGATTAAGGGTGTTGAATCTGAATATCGGGTTTCGGTATTTCGGTTATTAAAATATAACTACTATTGTAAATCCATATTTACTTCAGTTTGATTTGGTTTATATTTTGGTTTTCAGTTTATTCAATTTTATACCAAAATACATCATTATTTAGTTTGAGATCATATTATATATTATAAAAATAAATAATATGATCATATTTAGAGTCATATTGTCAAAAATTCATTTACTAAAAAAAATATTATATATTTAAATAAAAGAATAAAAAACAAAAAAAAAGGTTTCTATCATCTAATAAAATGATTAAATTTAAAATTAATATCAAATCTCTAAATTTTAAAAATAAAAATAAAAACAAAAGAGAAGCATGAAAGAAAAGTTTTTATATTCTTCCGTATTTAGTGTTCATCAAATTAATATGTCTTCGATTGAACACAACTATGTTTGTTTAAAGATTTGAAAAATTGTAAAGAATTTCAACTAATTGTTGTCCATTAAATTTATAATTTTTACTTCAATTTAGTTATTATTAGAAAAGCAAAAAAGATCAAAAAAAGACTAAGAAAATAAGAAGCATCTGCTGCATTAAATTGTTACTTAATTATAGTTCAAGTGATTCAAGTGATTTACAAATCATAATTATAGTTCAACTCATGTAACAAATCGATATACATATTTACATGTTTCAGTTTAATCGGTTATAAATCAAACCATATCCAAATCTTACGGTTTTTATAAAATCACATACATTCGGTTTTATGGTATATACCAAAACTAACCATATTATCGTGTTAATATCTTTTAAAAATATAAAATTAAAAAAAAAGAACTAATATATTTAAATCATTGATAACAAGAAATTTCAATGTGAAAGATTTAATACGTTTATAATTTATAAATGTTCTTGAAAATTCATTGAAATTTTTGAAATTAAAATAATTATGTAATCTTATATGGTATATATTTTAATCTATATATATATATATATATATATTTGTTTTATTACTGAATGATACTTTTTACTCATATGGTTTTAAAATCATGTGTATCTTTTTATAATAAAAATGTTAAACTATTGATCATTAATTTTTAAAATAATAATTTTAATAGTTTTAGTCATTTATTCTCGGTTTTTTAAATTCAAAATATAACATATACAAAAAAATCTAAATTTTAATTTTATAGCTAATTTGATTGTATAATTTATTATAATAATATAAAATTAAAGAAAAATGATGGAGGAGATACACATTGTTAGCAAATATTTATTATTAGAAACATTAATTGTCATATATATATATATATATATATATATATTTGTCATTTATGGTAATTCCGTAGCTTTTATTTATGGAAAGAAAATAAAATAGTAATTATATCTAGCAGAACAATCATAAATGCTTCTATCATAAATATCATATCATATCATATAGTTTGACCAACAAATATATCTAGCGACATATACAAATGGAATGTGGACCTACTTATTTTTTAATTGAATGTAATTGACTACCTAATTGAGTGACACGTAGGCATGAGATATTTTTTAATTATTACAAAATTGAGGTTACAATTTTTCAATTTTTTTCTCAATTAATATATAGGGGATGTGGTTATATGCGAAATATCTACCAATCAGTCATTATATGCAATTAGGTATACAGTAAAACCTCTATAAATTAATAATGTTGGGACTTTGAAATTTTATTAATTTATAGAGATATTAATTTACAAAAATTTCCTTATTTAGATTTTTTATTATTATTTCCATTTTTATTTATAAAATAAAAAAAATATTTGATTTTAGCATATGTACATTATTTAAATTTTATAAATTTGACTTTTATATTGTTTTATTATCTTATTTGGTGTATATTTTTATGTTTCATAGAATTGTTACATAGTTTTCGATATAATTTAACTAAATATTATCAAAATATATTGAAATGTTTAAAAAATCAAAGTGTTTTAGTAGTAAATATAAAACCCCTAACTAAATATTATCAAAATATAAAGAAATTTTTTAAAAAATAAAATTATTTTTATAGTAAATATAAAACCAACAATATAATGTTAGATTGTACTTATATAAAATTATATATAGCTAGATTATTAATTTATGATTTTAGTGGGACTATATATTTACATGGCAGTTTTTAAAATATTATTATCTTATTATTTTATCGATTTGTATCATATTTTACACCGGCCCAAGTTGGGACCAGTGAAATTTATTAATTTATAGAGATTATTAATTTATCGAGTATTAATTTATAGAGGTTCTGCTGTATATATTTTACCTAATTGCATATAATGACTGATTGGTGGGGAATATTTATTGACCCAAACTGGAAAATCATATGAGCATTTAATCCACATTTAAGTGGATCACCTGCTTATCAAATTAGAGACTCATGCATCTAGTACGACGTTTGTGATAAGCTCTCCTATGAATATTTATCCGATCACGTCCAATAATTTGGAAGACTCGAAATGATACACTCTTTAGGGGGGTAGATAGCGATCCACTGGAGCTAGTTTGTTATGCAGAGAGTGAATGTCAAGCCTGGTTTAATACAAATGAGATGGTGTCATCTACTCAACAAGACTACAACATAGATGAACCATAGGTCTTAAGATTGGAAAACATCTGCATGTTTGATGAATCATGGACATCCACAGCATGGTTCAACGGGTGTGGATGAGCTTGGTTGGACAGCCTGGAGAAGGTTCAACTGATGGGGACACAAAATCATCTACGGAAAGAGTCTGACTTACATTAAGAAGTGGAAGCATTATGATGGGCAATGGAGAGTATGCTACATCATTCAACATGTCAGAGCTTTGGGACAGATCGAAGGATTTGATCGCTATGCTTAAGGAACCTCATGTTTGGCCAAGCTTCGCAACATAACTGGAGGGGATAAAGACGCTACAAATTTGCTTCCCGGACTTCACGATCATTCATATTCCACTAACGCAAAATCAAATTTTAGATTCTTAAGCTAGGACTACGAGGTCTTTTTACAGAGAGCTTTATTTTATTGGTTGTTTTGTTCCGGTCTGGTTATTCAGACCACCTCAATGCTGAATAATATAGTAGCAGTTTGTTGTAAAAACAAATTACGCTTTTAAACATTCTATTCGTCAATTGAAGGAAAATATGACTAGACACCTCTTGATATTTCTCTTTTTGCTTTTCATCTCCATAGAACTTGTGGGTTCGAACACGTTGTATCTGTTCACACGTTGATTCAAATCGTTCATGTATCTTTCAAAGACTTGAAGCAAGGCCTGAAAAGAGACAACTAGGGGCAGGCCTATACTTGTAAGAGGTGTGGCACGTGCCACATGCTAAGTGAAATAAATTTTATACAAATTCATATGGAAACTATCAAGTGTTGTGGTTTTAAAAGGTTTCATGCAATTTTAAGTTTGAGATTGTGATTCTCATTGTTGTTTTTCAACTTTTTGTAACACACTTGCTTGTAGTTTAATTAACTTTTCATGAAGGAAAATATGTTGCCTTTTAATTATATTATTCCAAAATAACAATTATGTATTCTTATATTTTACTTATTTTTTCTTATCTTTTACTTATTTTACTTGAAATTTTAATTTTCCAATTATTTTATTAATTTTGATTTTTTCAATATTTTAATTATAATAATAACTAGAATAAAAAGGTTTTATAATAAAATTGATAAGTGAACTATATAATTTTATGATATTACTTAAAAGGCATATTTATCATTACTGAAATTGTTTTCTTTTTTATCTTCATATTTATTGTCATATTACCACTATTACTATATCACACCAATTATATTAAAATTGATATATGATATAATGACTTAAAGTAAAATTGAAATCTTTGTCTATCTAAAATTTTGAGATCTTATAATCTTATTGTAGGAAGTTGCTGGGCTTTTGCTACAGTTAGCTGTGTAACACTACAAAAAACATATGCATAAAGATAGCCAGCTTCGTCGTTAATGCAGTATTACGCCAAATTTTTACTCGTCGTTAGTCATTCAGCATAAACAAGGAATCGTCATAAATTCATTGTAAGCTTTACAACGAATGCGCTTCATTGTAAACACATGGTAAGCGTGTTTTTCGTAACATCGACATATTGTTACGAGTTTTTGTTTCATCGCAAAGTCTTTGAAATAATTCTTTGTTAAATTTGTCGTTAAAATTTCTAGGTAAACCATTATTAGACATATGTAATTTTAATGAAGAAGTGAAAAAAATTGTTGTAACGTATAACACCAAATTTACAACAATTTCTTATAAATTCGTCGTAAATATACAAAAACAATTACAGCAATTGGTATTTGACAATTTGTTGTAAATGTACGACAAATTTACATTGTTTATATTATTTTTATTAAAAATAAAATATACAAATAGAATATTTATAAAAATAAAATATTTTAAATTAGAATATTAACTTTTTTTTTATAAAATACAAATTCATCGGTTGAGATCCTCAAAGCTGCTGACATCAGTTCTTTGCTTTAGTTACACATGCTCGTCTGCTGTGCGCTGAGGTGGATTTGGAATCCCGAGGATGCAGCACCTATGGTACAAAATCTGCTGGATGTCCGGGTTCCCAACGGCAAAGATATCTAGCAAAATCTCCATGGATTCTAAGCGCGATTTCATCACTTCTAAATCCGCATGTAGGTGATCAGAGGAATCATCTCGTCTCTGGGAATAAGACAAAGTTTCCCTCAGGATATTGTTCACCTACCATATCCATATGAGTGGTCCCTTTTTCTTGGGGGCAACTTTGAAAATATTGTTTTTTGAAAAATTACCTATAACTATGAAACATATAAAAGAAAATTAATTAATCTAAACAAATTTATAAATTTATAAGTCTACCTCCTCAAATCCACTTCTTGCATGGACAACTCGACCGATATACAATCTGGAGATTATTGCATCAGATGGGTCAGATGCTCTTTGATCCAAGCAGCCACCTCCCTGTGGATCCTTACGGAACTAGGCTCCACAAAAATGTCTGGTCTTTGTCTTGTGGGTAACCTCAAAAAAATTGAAAAGGGAAGTAGCTCCACTTTCTTTGCGACTGTTTAAATAAATTAAATTAAACTGTTAGATTAAATAATTAAGATGATGTATTACATATAAAATAACAAATTTAAATGGCTTACAATTTGTAGACGGACGCTGGCGTGGGGTATATGTCCTATCGTGTGAGGCATAGGCAAATTTCTGTATGGGAATCTCGCCATCATGGAAATGGAGCACTATGTGGCCACTCGGATCAAATGAGGGTTCATCAAGTAGTGAACGATACCATCCCGTACATCCTTCGTGATGTATATGGGTTCCGCCGCATCGCCTTTGAACTCCTAAAACTCCTTCTAGTCATATACGGTATTCGCTAACTGGAGCTTTTCCTTGGCGTTAAACGCCACATTCACCTTCTCGTTGATCCTGACAGGCCAATTCCACTTTTGATGCAAGAAAAACTATTGTAAGGATAAATAAATATAAATACGAAAAAAACAGACCCCAAAAAAACAATTAAACCATGTAGTGCGGACGTGTCTAGGAGTGTGACTCCAGATCGGGTGTAGCTCGACGAAATAACCCTTACTGGTATCAGAGACACTATATGACATTCTACTTTCTTCACCAAACCTACAAGAACTAACAAAATTAGAAAAAAAATTGAAATACATGAAAATTTTCATTTAAAATAATTAAATTGCTAAAATGTACTAATAAGATTGGGCGATCGATCAGGATCCGATCCTCAATGGCATACTTAGCATGCAGAGCTTAAGGAGACACCGTAAAATCCGGATGACATCCCAAAGCACCCTCATCGGCAGCGAGAGCAACCGGAGGCGCAGCAGGAGTAATAAGAGGTGTACGGGGAGGAAGCAGTGGTGGTGAAGCTCAATCTTTGAAACTGAAGTATGAGCCAAAGAACTAGACCCACTAAATCCCATGTACCAAATGTCTCACTATATTCTCGACACTTTTCATTTCTAAGAGCCATGGCATCTAGCAAGAAAATATTAAAAACATTTAGAGAATTTCAAGAAACTAAAATAAATTTGCCATCTTCAGTGATTCCTGAACCAAACTAAATCAGTAACTTAATCTAATTTTTCAAACGAATCTAAATTTGTATCCTAATTAATCTAAAAGAAATAAATACTTATTTTTTTTCCAGAGGAGACTGGAGAGTACAGCTTAGAGGTAGGGACGAATTGTCGACGAGTTGGAGGAAAAAGGGGTTGGGTTTATACAGAAAATTATGTTTCCTTGTAATTCTTCATAATTTTACTAAGAATTAAAGAGGATCTTGCTTTTTATTTACGATGAATTAACGAGGAACCGTGTTTCTTGTTTACGACGATTTAACAAGTACAAGTGTATTCATTTTATGACGAAATTACAGGATTCTGATTTACGATGATTTAACAAGAGCCCACAATTTTATTTTACGATGAATGCACGAGAAAATACCCTAAACCCGAATCATGAATCCTTAAACGATGAATCCATAAACCCTGCATTTGACCTCGTAATTACAACAAATTATCGTAAGAACTCGTCTCTGACCATGTAATTACGACGAATCATCGTAAATATGTTGTACTATATTAAAAACATACAATGTAAACATACATTGACGAATTCTAAAATATAAACATTGATCAAAGTCATTAATATATATTATCTAAAAAACATAATGTTTGAGCATAAAACAACACAAAGATCACTTCACTCGGATTCCTCATTCGTGTTATCCCTAAACACATCACTTGTATCCAATTCGTCTTCATTTTCATCATCCATCATATTGTCTGAAAGATATTCATATTCAAGGTTATGCAGGTCAATGAGAAGAATGTCATCAGTAGATTGTTCAGCTACTTTAAGTTCATTTAAACACAAAGCTTGTTGCAAAGGTGGTTCTTCTCCACCAACTTTTTGACCCCTAGTTGTAATTGTATTAGCATATAACTAAGTTATCCTGGAATCTTTAATTCGAGGGTATGTAACGAAGCTAACTTGGTCTGCTTGAATTGTTAATATGCAAGACTCAAATTTGTTGTGCTCTTCATACCATTAGATTCTTTGTCCTCAATAACTAACATCTCTCCATCATCTCTCTCTCCTCCATCAACATACTCCATCACCACTCTACTAAGTGGGCTTCTAAACCTTCGGCACACCTGACTGACTATCATTTCTATTCATTGTGTTATGATGTTCCTTATCCTCTTTCCTCTTATCTATCTTACTCACTCTCTTTCCCATATGACATACATCAATAATATCACAAACCAATCCCTCATTCTTTTTCTGAGGCAATGACTTCTAAAAAGTGGTGTGGTGTTGTGGATAGAGAAATTGGTGTTATGGAATCTACAGAGACTTGGGAAGTTACCAGTCTCCCTCCAGGGAATAGGGCAGTGGTAAACAGTTTTGATTGTTAAATATCTCTCTGATGGCAGTGTGGAGAGATACAAAGCTTGTTTGGTTGCAAAGGTTTATACTCAAAAAGCTGGTTTGGACTACACGGAGACCTTTTCTCCTGTTGCTAAGATGGCTACTATTAAGTTTCTCCTTAAGGTCTTTGAATCTAAGGGTTTTCCACTCAACTTGACATCTCCAATTTCTCAATGGTGAGTTAGAAGAAGAGATTTATATGAAACTTTCAGAAGGTTATGCTGAGAGTAAGGGGGGCTCTTTGCCAAAAATGCTTTTTTACGTCTCAACTTTGTGTAGCATTGGCATCAACAACTCCAATTTTTTTTTACCGAACACCTCTACTGACGACCTGGCTAACCAATCCTTGTGTACTTCCAACGAATCTTGAATAGCCTTAATCTTAGAAATCACTGGATGAAGGAGTTTCTTTCTTGCCAATGCTTATCAAGAACTCACAATGCACACTGAGTCCTTGGCCAAGTACAAATATCTGCAATGTATTTTCAATTTTACTAGTTACATCCAAGCTCAAACTCCAAAATCTAAGTTTATAATTAGGGAGTTTAACCAGACTGAAATCATGTTTGAAGACCTTCTGAGAAATGAATCAGATCATGTGGAAGAAATGACTTGTATTCCAATGTTCTGTACGCAAAGGAAGCATGCACTGCACTAAGTTACCTTGCACACAAGGTATTTGTAACATCCCGGTTTGTGGTATATGGAAAGGCTTAAGAGAATTGATTTGACTACCTATGTCACCAAAGTGCACTTACCTTTTGGGGAGCACATCCAGAGAGAATTCCAGAGTTAAACGTGCTTGAGCTGGAGTAGTCAAAGGATGGGTGATCTATCGGGAAGTGATGCGCGATACCGTGTAAGTGAGGCCAAAGCACAGGGAAAGGTCGGGTGGTGATTGCAGGGTCAGTAAACATGACTCTAGAGCCTTGGAAAATTAACGAACCGGCCGTTGGAACGGGATGGGGCCCACGGGCCGAGAGAGCGGACGTGGGTGGCCCATTAGCTGTGGGCGGTCGGGGCGTTACAAGTTGTATCAGAGCCGAACCCCGACGAGTGTGGAGTCAGTGAGGGCTCACACTAACAGGGGTAACGATCTTGGGACGCAACAGGGACGTTGCGTTCTTTGAGAGGGGGTGAATTGTAACATCCCAGTTTGTGGTATATGGAAAGGCTTAAGAGAATTGATTTGACTACCTATGTCACCAAAGTGCACTTACCTTTTCGGGAGCACATCCAGAGAGAACTCCAGAGTTAAGCGTGCTTGAGCTGGAGTAGTCAAAGAATGGGTGACCTATCGGGAAGTGATGCGCAATACCGTGTAAGTGAGGCCAAAGCACAGGGAAAGGTCGGGTGGTGATTGCAGGGTCAGTAAACATGACTTTAGAGCCTTGGAAAATTAACGAACCGGCCGTTGGAACGGGATGGGGCCCACGGGCCGAGAGAGCGGACGTGGGTGGCCCATTAGCTGTGGGCGGTCGGGGCGTTACAGTATTTTTGACTGAGAAATACAGACATGAGTCTTGTTGCAACTACAGTTTTAAAGGGACAGCGTGAGAAAGAAGCATGTACTTGTGTGTGGACTCTTCTGGGCCATGAATATGTCGAGACTAAGAACACGCCTGCTGCCGTTGATGTATACCGAGAAGCTGTTGATATAAACCCTTGTGCTACCGAGCTTTGTATAGGTTAGGACAAGCATATGAGATGATGTGGAGGCCTTTCTATGCGCTTCATTATTTCCGCAAATCCATATTCTTCCTTCCAAATGATTCTAGGTTATAGATAGCCATGGCTATAAATGCTACCTAACCGAATAGTTATACATGCTGGAAGAAGCCATCAAGTGCTATAAAAGAGCTGTGAACCATACTGACACGGAAGGCCTAGCTCTTAATCAGCTGGTGAAGTTTCATAAGAAGTTTGGGAGTAATGAAGAAGTTGCATATTACTTCCAGAAGTATTTGGAGAAATGGAGAAGGATTAGAGGGACCAAACAAGTTTAAACCTTTGGTTTCTCTTTCTACACATTTCAAAACCTACAAGAAGTTTGAAGAAGCAGAAGTATATTGCACCTGTCTTCTCGATTATAGTGGGCATGTAAGTTTGTGGCGAGATTGCATGCATGCTTTCAGGAGAGAGCAAAGAGCTTACTCAGAGGGATCAGAAAGGCGCAAACCGGTTTTCCTTCAATGGATATGGAGCATTTTCCACTTTAGTTGTAGTGCCCCAATACTTAAAAGCTCTTTGTGAAAGAGGGAATGTCTTCCAGTAGGTACCCTTTGAAATATATAGATTTCATCAAGATGAAGCCTTTTACTCTCTATGTTCAGTTTGACAACCATGTAGTATTCATAATATACATTACTTGTTGCCTCTAATTATGGATTGTGTCCATCAAAAGGTGGCCAGAGCATGGTATTATAGAATACAAAGTCAAAATCATGAAGTTTTCTTGATAAGTGCTTGAGTTTTCAAGCTTGAGATCCTGTCAAATATAAACTGCAATTATGTTTCCAAACATCAGTTCAATAGAAATAGTTGTTACTCTCCTTAAAAGCAACAACATAAGGCACCAGCATAATGAACTAGCCTTTTGCTGGAGGGTGACAAATGAGATTTTATTAAGAGACACTGAGACAATCAATCAATCCCAATTCGAGAAAACAATACAAAACGTCTTGAAAAACTGTTGGTTCAGTAAGTAGGATCAGTGAAGAACTTGTTGAGTCCAGGCATGATTTCTGGACGCTTGTCACGAACATACCTCCTGAGGAAATTTTCCTTGTACCTCTCTCCTTCAGCATGGTTATCCAAGATTCCAGCAGCCCTGTTCTCCTTGGTACATCTGCAGAATTCAGCAGATCTCTTTTTTTAAAACAACCTTTAGAACAATATAACACAAACTCTAATATTACAAGAAATGTCAAGAAAAAAAAAAAAGAACCTCAAACAATATCTGCTTCCAAGGTCTACATAGATAGCTATACAGAACGTTGCTGTTTTGTTTTATCACAAGTATAATCTAAGACCGAACTTTATTAGTGGTGGGGTTCTCTATCAAAAGTCTAAAACACTGAGATACAGCCTTTGAAGTGATTCCAAAGACATAGAAATAGGCTAAGTTTCTGTTTCATTTACAGAGTAGTATCTGGACATAGTGGCACCGTTTAAAATAACAATATCTGGACTATTGATAGGATCTAAAACACAGTCAAAACCTCAAAAACAAACCTGACTTCAGGGTTTCCGGTGATGTTCCTAATCAACGAGAATGCACAGATCCCAACAGCAACACCGGTCGCGGCGAACAAGGGATACACCTGAAACACGCAAGTCAATTCTAAGAAGCATCGATGCCAGATCTAAAGAAACTCAAAGCAGTCAAAAGATAATCAATTGATAGACTGGGATCTGCTCGATTGTTCAAAAAACCTCAGGTCTCAACCAACGGCTCGACATTGGAATCGCGAAGAAGATGTACGATCGAGAGAGATTGCAGGAGGAGGAAGACTGTGAATGTTGAGAGACGTAAAGAGACTTCCCCTTTTTATTTTAACTTTAGGTTGTACGTTTCTTTATATTCAGTAGGAATAAATATTTTCTGTAAATTCGAAAACTGATTTCCAATTGGCAGGGAGGTGTCCAGGTTGAACCAATGAGTAATCGGCACATGTCCATAGATCGTTTCCTGCAGCGCCAAATGGGGCAAGTTGCAGGATACAATTCTCATCTTCCTATTAACTCGATACAGTTGTGCGTAACTTTTGGCAAATTTTTTGTGGTATTATTTTCTTGATCGTTGAAAAATCTGTTTGTTTTATTTTCTTCGGTCAGATGATGATCACTAAGCATGCGGTTTATAACTGAACCGAACTCGCCTAACCCCGAACATAACCAAAATTTTGGTTCGTTAGGTAATAAATTTGGTTCAGTTCGATAGGTTTACAAACAAAATTTGGTTTTGGTTCAGTTTGGTACGAAATCGATTAATTTGATTTTTTTATTCTTTTTGTTAACAAAAATTTGAACCAAACTAATTGAATTAACAAAAATTTAGAAGTGATATTACATGAAATTAGCCGAAATTTAACCAATTTTTTTAACCGGAATATAATTGAAACCAAAACATTTTGGTTATTTGATACTTTCTTTTATATAATGATTTTTTAAAGAACGCAAGAATTGTTCTCTTCTAAAGGATTACAGAAAATAACAAAAAATAATAATTAATGGGTCATTATTCTGAGAAAAAAATATATGAATAGTACCATATTCAAATTTAAGGGAATGTAGAAGATAAAATTACATCCTTCATACAAGGCCCATTGAATAAATATAATTTGCTCAACTGAGTAAAGTCGGTTAGGTATAAACCGATTTACAAACACACATTTTACGGCACAAGATAAGGGTTTCCTCTGTGTACCTTGTTCTTACCGAAAACACTATCTTAAGTTAAGTTCATAGCTAAAACTCTTTCTAATCGTCTCTTCGATCATCAATAAACGTTTGTTAATATTCTACCATCGAATTTGTGTACACATCCATGCCAAATTCAAATTAAAAAATGTCGTTGTCTATAGAGAATATGAAAGCAACGCCATTAGAGATCCGTCATGACCACGTACCAGCACATGAAAAACCATGACGGCTACCAATATCGCCAACATGATGGAGATGATGAAAAACATAATGAATTTTCTTGCTCAACAAGACAAAGCCAACAAAACAACCAACGATCATCTCGCTGCCATAATCTTCATCATCACGCTGCCTTCCACTAATGACGAAGATCCTGAGAACAAGAATAGAACTCTTCCACATCAACAACCCTACGACTCAAGGAGTCGACCAAGCAACAAACTGGCAAATAACCAATCTTTAATATTTGATGCAATAAATCAATTCAAACTTCACAAGAAATCACCAACATAAAGATTCATCAAACGGACGAGCTAATAATATCATCCTTCTCAGTAGACTGTAATCTAATATCATATGATTGTGTTCAACATAGCCATGAAACAAGCACATTTACCCTACAAAGAGAAGGATGTCAGATACTGCCAGCTATTCTTAAAAAACCTCAATTGAACAGCTATGACTTGGTTCTCCATGTTGTCTGAAGATTCCATCAGTGACTTTTGTGGTTATCTATGGAGTTCGTTAAGAACTACTCCATGTTCATCCAAAAAGGAGCTTCCGCATTGGACATATAGAAGATGTCTCAAGGTTCAAGACAAAGACTCATGAAATTCTTTGAGAAATCCAAGAAATTAGTCTCCAAAGTGCATGTTCTAGACGATACAACTTGAGAACCTCCATGCAACACACTAGAAAAATTTCAAGTACCGAGATGACCTCTACATTTGCATTTCATCTAACATATGAGATGGCTATTTTAGTGAATTGCAACAAATTTTGCCACAATTTGTATCTCTCTTTTTGGTTTTTTTCACTGCCATTTTTACCCAGTTGATTGACATAACATTCTTTCGGTGGACTAATCAAATTGCTACGATTTTAAGTTGTGGCTTTGGTTTTTGTATCATGCCTTGAAATTTTTACAAAAATAATTTGTGTTGCATTTTTTTAGTGGACTAGATATGAAATTGCCACAAATTTAAACTGTGGCTATGTTTTAACTATATTTTATTGTAAATATATGTAACCACGATTTAATCGCGGCAAACCGTAGATTTTTTTATATTTCTTCAATTATATAGAATTATTATAAATTTTACTGAATTTGGTTGACTGCTTATTATGATATTTTAAGACTCCTTTCCGGTTCAAACGATTTAATCTCAATAGTCACAAAGAAAATTTTCAAAAATTTTACCATTTTTCAACGACTATGAACAGTATTTTCATCTATAAATACACTCATCCTTCATTTATTCAATTCATCAAAAATATTCATCTCCTCTCAAATACTTTTAAATATTTTTCTTCCGTTTTTTTCGTGAAGAAAGATGATTCGTTTGCTTTTAGTTTTATGTTCGATTGTAATTTTTCCTTGTATGTACGGTTTTTTGTTAGATAATTTACTCCAATATAATTAATATGAATGTCACTTTGTTTTTCTATGCGGCGATTTTCCATGTAATTATTTTCATGATTAATGTAAACGGTTTGTTTTAAATATTATCAAAATTCTAATAAAAATTATTATATTTGATTTTAGAAATACAAATAGCAAGATTTGAGCATCTTCATTTTCCGGTTCTCAAAATAACTAGCGAAAACTATGTCAGATGGGTGACAAACGTGAAACCCTATCTGGCGATGAAAAGGTTAACCTAGGTGATTACAGTCGGTAACAAACCGCCGCATGAGCATAAGGCTGAAGCGATAATTTTCGTAAAGAAACAACTCGATGAAAATGTTGCGAGCATGAAAGACCTAGTTGAACGGTGACAAGGCTGAGGAATACAATTCCGCTGTCATGAGGATATTTTTTAGTTCTGAAATATTGTGAAAACTCTGTCTCTGAGGCGGAAATAATGAATAATACATACAACACTTTCCACAAACATCTTAACTTCCAACCCGAAGTTTACAGAAAATGTGAGTACACGAGATTTTCTGAATTGATGGTTGCGCTCATGTTGGCTAAAAAGAACAATGAGCTTCTGTTCAAAAACCATAATTCCTGACCTACGGGAGCCAAGGCATTCCATAAAGTGAATACTACGGCGATAGAAAACTCAGAGAAGAGAATCCAAACCAGTCGGGGTCGTGGTCGTCGTTTCAATAACAAATGTGGAAAAACTTACAATCCCAAATGGAAAGGATCTAACAAATGAGTTAGACCCGAACAAGTGTCTAATGGTAAATAAACTCAAGTGGATACCACTCAGAAGCACAAAAATGTATATTACAGATGTTGTACTCCTCACATCTTTGTAAGTTATATCAAGCGTCCACAAAAGGCAACGCTAAGGACGTGAATCTCACATAAAATTTAGAGGGGACATCTTACATCCAAACCTCTGATTTCACAAATGAGCTTAACTAGATTACCCCTGAAGAGAATTAAAATGCTTGCAATAAGACTACTAAATAGTCTCTAGTGTTGCCATGTATAATTATTACATTTCCTGTTTTGAACGAATAACGATTTTTTTAACATCACCTCAATGTATAATTATTGTGTGTTTTCTTATATGATTATTATATGAATGAACTTCATTTTCGCTTTTATTAATATTTATGACAATTACAGAAATGGATCACAATGCTAATGGAACAAAATCCAAGAAACGGATTCGAGAAATTTGTATACCATATAGTGAAACAACGCAAACTATAGAGATAAATTGAGCATTCTCAAAATGGTATATTCGTGCATCAGTACACATATACTAAAAAGTGTAGGAATGGTTTAACATGGAGAAATCAACTCCTCTTAGCACTCTGATGGTTGTTAGATCACTTAATGTTGTAAATGATTCATTTCGACCATCTATGGAAACAAAGAAGAAATACTTGATCTTGAAGTACCATATCTAAGTACAATTGGAGCATGATATACCTTGCAAGTTGTACACAGCCTAATATATCATTTGATGTTAATGTTTTGACGAGATTCAGCTCATCTCCCACACGAAGACATTAGAATGGAATTAAACATGTGTTTCATTACCTCCAAAGGACCAGTGATTTAGGCTTATTTTATCCTACAAATTTAGATGATTGATTTTCCAGATGCATGATATTTTTCAGATCCACATAAAGCCCAATCACAAACAGGATACGTTTTCACGATCATAGGCATTGCTATATCTTGGCGTTCCTAGAACAAACTCTTGTTGCCACTTCTTCAAATTATGATGAGATCATCACACTCCATAAAGCAAGTAGAGAATGTGTGTGGCTAAAATCAATAAGCCAACACATATGTTCAAGAAGTGGGATTAACGAAAAAACGGAGCCTACTGTTTTATATGAAGATAATGTGGCATTTGTTGCTCAGACAGAGGAATGATATATAAAAAGTGATAGGACAAAACATATACATCTGAAGTTTTTCTCTTACACTTAAGAAGAATAAATAAATTGAAGTAAGATATGTTCGTTCATGCGAAAATGCAGCCGGCCTCTTCACAAAATCACTTCCTGTCTCGATATTTAGAAAACATGTCCATAACATTGGAGTGCGTCATCAGAAAGATTTATGACTGTTCATTCCAGGGGGAGCTTGCGTGGTTGTACTCTTTTTACCTTACTATGGTTTTTCCTCTAGGGTTTTCCTAGAAAAGTTTATAACGAGGCAAACAAAACCGTTAAGCAAGAAATGATAGTAACCATGATCTCTAAAGGGAAGTGATATAAACATGAGGAAAACGAAAGTCAGAAAAAGATACACCATATTTTGAAATTTTTATGTGAACGTTTATTATATGGAGTCCACGTCATTACACGTGCACACTAACTTTAATTTTTTACTTCTACATATATGATCGTTTCGATCGATTGTAAACTTGCACCTTACACATTCTCTTCTCCCTTGTTATAAAATTTTTCTCTGTAATAATTTATCCTACATCACTATTAATTTATTTTTTTGTATATAAAATTTTGTCTCTATTTAATTTTTCCGATACTATCAAATTATATTTTCATAGTACTCCAAAAGAACAGACTACCAAAGGGCAACACTCCTACAATAGTCACCGCTAAAGACTTGTTTTCTCAGAAAACCTCTAGTAAATCATATAAAACGGGAACGGTTAAACAAAACACCGAACATTGCCAAACTATACGACTAACTCGAGATGTTTTATAAAAAATGGCATCATATAAGGAATCGATCTCATATAAAGTCGTAAAACGGCTAAATCGCAATACGGCTCGGAAAGTTCTAAAACGCGATAAAATCCCACTCACAACTTTAGAAAAGATCCAGCCCAAAGATATGATGACGGCTTACCCAAATAGAAGTTTTCCGAAGAAAAATGAAAAATCGAGAAAAATGGAAGATTTCTGATAATCGCAAATCGGGGCGGACAAGGAAAGACCAACCGCCTTGAGAAGAAGTATATAAGCAGAAGTCCAAGGACAAAAAAAAGGAACACGATTTTTAGACCTCTCATCTCACAGGAAAATTTAGAGCATTTAGGCAATTTTTCGTTTTTGTTATCGAGTTGCGTCTCAACTAGGGTTTTAATCTTAGGTTGCTAGAACTAGGAAACTCATTGTTACCTCTTGTAGCCTAGGCTTTCACCTCGTTTTACCGTTCTTACACAGAATCAGAATAAGAAACCTCTTTTCTCTCTTTTAAAAATAAATTCGTCTCTATTTGAATAATGGAGAGATTGTCAAGATACATTTTCATTTTGATCTTCTTTTTTCCGTTTTAGAATATCCTATGATTTTTTTCACTACTCGGTTTTAATTGACTCCCATCAATGTTGTTTTTCCTCAAACAAGTTTACCACGCATGATTTTATTTATATTTGAATTTGTCAAATTTGAATACTATAGCTCTGTTCTTTTAGATGACGTGAACGCAGCGGCTTGCGGCCAAAACCGAAACATCAAAAAAACAAAATGATAGTGTAAAATTAATCAAGCTGACGCTGCGAAGGTTTCCGGTGTCTTCACAGACGCTGTTAAAAATAGTTGCAGTTAGATGGTCGCTGCGATTATTTTTGATAGGGAAAAGCACCGCCGCCGGTGTTACTATCCAGATGCATAAACAAGAAAACAGTAATACATTTGGCTTCAAGCCCCTGACGCAGCGCGTCTTGTAAACGAACAGAGCTTATGACTTCTCGACAACAGAATAACCAAATGATATCCATACTCTATTGACAGGAAAAACCTCACAAATATGCAAAGATCTCTTAGAATATCTCGTTTCCCTGCCACTATTCCTTATAAATCCATATTATTTCATTCCCTTTGCAAAATCAAATCTCTCACTTTCTTTTTTTTTTGACTAAAAATCTCGCACTTTCTTGACCGAAAAAAAATCTTGCATTTTCTTCTCAATCTCTCTCATTTACAGATCTTTGATTGATATGGCTGAGGTTATGCGTCCAGAGAAGTTGGACGTATCCAACGATACTTCTTCCTTAGGATCACCTGAGCTTCTTCACGTTCTCTCTGTAGACGATAGCATCAGTTATAAGAAATTCATCGAGCGGTTGCTCCAAGTCTCGTCTTGTAAAGGTAAAAGAAAAGAATTTTTGATTCATTGCTTTCGTTTTGTGGATTTTCGTCTGCATAATATTTGGTAGGTAAAATGTTGTAGAGAGTAAAATCATTTTTAATGAAAAAATTGTTACTTGCCTTTACAACAAAAGGGAAATTTTGACGTTCCGAATGAATTGTGGTGGATATTGGGTGAAGAATCATAAAGGAAATTTTGGTTATTTTGGTGGTGAGGTGAGAACCATCAATTGTAAACCTGCAGAAGAGTTATTTAACTCCATGGCAGTAGAGTTTGGGGAAGGATTAAATTCAGAAAGAGTGGTATAAGCTCCCTTTATAAAACCATAAGGATAGGAAGAAAATAAGAAATGGTGATGGGATTTTTCTGAAGATATGTGAAGATACTAAATGGACAGGAATGGTTAAAAGGTGAGAGGCATGGAAGGAAGTCTTCAATTTTGGTTTGGCACTAGAGTGTAGAAATTTTCATATGGAGATGTGGTTCTGAGATAGTAGTTTTTTTGTGTTTGATCATGCGGGATCGATGTCTTTGTCCGGGATTGTCTCCTCCAGCCGGGTGGAAGCGATGGATGCAGGAACTTCTGGTTTCTCGAACGTTGCTTGCTTTGGGTCGTTCTCTGCGGGCGGTGGCGTGACCTTTGCCCGTTTGGGTTTCATGATTGCTACCGCCAATTGCCTCAGCTTATGTTCGGCCAGGAAGCAGGATCGCGATTGTCTTTGGCATCCCCAAATTGCTGCGACTCCCGTAGGTGTTGGGAATTTGATGCCTAAGTGATATGTTGACAGAACCGCCTTCATGGAATTTATCCAAGGCGTTTCCATGATCACGTTGTAGATAGCCGGGAAATCGACTACCGCGAAGTTAACGATTTTCGTCACTTCTTTTGCGGCAACCGGTAGTCGGATTGATCCCAGGGTCATCGATATCTCGCCGGAGAAACTGGTCAACGGTTTTGGAATTGGCTCGACTTCCGAGAGGTCGATTCCCATGCGTGCTAGCGTGTTGCGGAAGATCACTTTGACAGTACTTCCGGTATCGACCAAGATCCGAGAAACTTCTAAATCGCTTATCACTAAGTCGATGACAAGGGGATCGGCGTGAGGTTGGTCGATTCCGCCGGTTTCAGCGTCGTCGAATGAGATCACCCCTTTCGGAGAGTCATCCGTCGGCACCTTCCAACTCGAGCCGGTTTCAGCTTTGCGTTGGTAGGATTTGATAGACAAGACGGTGTCGTTGTAATATTGCGATTCACCGATAATCATGTTGATTTTTCGGCACATAGAGTCGTTACCTTTCTCGTCTTGTCTTCGCCCGCGTTTTCCGCCGGACTGGTTTCCCTGAGGTGGGGTTTCCGCTCGCGCGTTCCTGTCGTTCTTCGGCAGGCGATCTGAATCGCGGATGAGATCCTTGAAACTGGATATCTCGGAGAGTTCTCCCGCGACCAATTTTGTGGCAAGTCTGGCGCCGAGAACTTTGCAGTTCACGGTGGAATGCCCACGGGTTTGGTGGAGGTCGCAGAAAGAATTCTCATCGTAATTCGAATTTCTCATCCATGTGTTACCCGTGGTTCGCCCTTGCTCCGATCCGGAATTGATGGCGTAGTTATGCGCCCCTTGGAGATCCTATCCCTCGTGATGGACAAATTTGTCGTTACGAGAGTTCCTCTTTTTCTGCTTCTGCTCGGACGCGTTATCCTTCGCGGATGTTTTCGTCGGCTTATCCTTCTCGGACAGGATTTTAGTCTCCTCTTCGATGGTTATGAAGTCAGTGGCCTTATGGAGCGCATCCTGGATCGTCTGCGGTTTCTCGAGAGTTATCCACTTGCGGAATTTCGATTTATACCAGAGTGATTTCCTTAACGCGTCGATGGCGGCTTTGTCGCTAATCCCGCTAACCCTATCCATGACGAGTTTGAACCTACTCATGAAATTGCAGAGAGATTCGTCCTCCTTCTGCACCAAGCTCCAGAGGTCGGCGTCAGAGGTTTCCGAGTTAATGAACATCGAGTGTTGCTTCAGAAATTCCGAAGCCAGTCGACGGAAACTTCCGATCGAATTTCGCCTAAGTTTGGCGAACCATTCGAGCTCTGCTCCTTCTAGGTTTTCGACGAAGAGGCGGCAGTAGCCTGCGTCCTTTTCATGGTCCTTGAGCTTGGATCGTCCCATGGTGATCTGGAATGCTTGTAGGTGTGCTTTGGGATCGGACGTCCCGTCGTAAGTCGGCACCTTAAGTTTTCCGGGATCGAGCAGTTTGATCTCGGTGATGCGAGCCGTGAAGGGTGTTTTCCGAGACTCGTACAATAACCGATCGATTTCGGGTGCGGCGCTGGTAGCGTGATGAATGTGAGATTTCACTGCTTTTACCGCTGCGGCCGTTTTAGTGATGTATTCGCGGTCAGATTGCCAGCAGTTTTCCAACCTTGTCGGCGTTTGCTGTGAGTAACCAGAGATCGCTCCTCGGCGGTTTTTGCGTATCGCGCAAAGTCGATATCCCCCTCGTCTCCAGTAAAAGAACGTTCGGGAGAAGACTCCGGCAGAGGACTTCGAGTTTTTCTTCTCCTAGGATGGACGTCAGCGTCTTCTTCCGACGAATCGGCCTGGTCACTTGTCTCCAGGTTAACCCTTTCGATGCCGTCACCCTCGGTCTCCTGTTCGCGAGTAGGAGGTTTCTCCGATTCGTTTGGCGTCACGTCAGGGTTATCTTTTCCAGAATCCTTTTCCGGTAAGTTACCCTGCTCGGTTCTGGGACGATCCGTAGGAGCGCCGAAATCGAGCCTCCTTCCGCGGATCTTAGTAGTTCTGCAAGGGCGAATTGCTCGGGTTTTCGCGGTTAGGGTTTCAACCCGTTTCGCGAGCGAGCCAATGAGCTTTTCCTGCTCTTCCGATTTTTTGTTAAACTCGGAAAGCATCTTTTCGATTGTCTCGGCGTTAGTGTTTGTAGCGTTGGCCGCGGACGCATCTTGTGGTGGTGTTGTTTCAACGTTATCGCGTTCGTTGCGAGTTTGGTTGTCACCAGTCATCGTTTCTTCGTTAGACATGTTGTGGCTTCGGTGTAAGATAGATCCGACCCCCCTCCATCTAGCGCCAAACTGTGGAAACCGAAATCCACCTACTGTCAATAAATCGTAAAAAAGGAAACTTCGGGAAAACCCTAAGTTTTCAGAGGAACCGGCTATCTGCAGAACCGCACAACGAAGATTAAGAAAACGATAAACTTAGAATTTTTAAGAGAATAAACGAAATTGAGAGCAAAGAGGTTCTTATTCCGAATCTGCGTAAGAACTGGTACAAAAAGAGTAGCCGAAAAGTCTAAGAACGAAAAACCCTTATTGAGACGCAGCTCGCTAACAGAAAACGGAAATATTCCTAAATGCTAATTTTTAGTGGTGAGAGCTCTGAAAATCGTGTCCCAGCTTCTGCCCTATGCCTCCTCCTTATATACTCCTCCTTAGGCGGTTTTAGTCTTTCCATTTCGCCCGAAACCGAATATATCGGGAATTTTCCATTTCTGTCGATCCTTCCTTTTCTTCCGCGGAAATCTTCTATTTATCTTCAAACTTGCCTTTTATCTTCTGTCCGCGTGTAAACCACCACAACGTTATCGTATCTTCAGGTTTGATTTCGTTAATATCGCGAGATGGGTTTTTATCGTGTTTTAGGACCTTTCGGGCCGTTTTACGATAAAAACCGTTTTACGACTTTATACGAGACCGTTTCCTGATCCGATGCCGTTTTTACGATCTTCTCGACGTTTTTTATTAAAAACGCGTTTTTATGATCTTAACGAATAATCTCGGATAAATCGTATAGTTTAGGCGATGTCCGGTGTCTTGCTCAACCGTTACCGTTTTATACGATTTCTTCGAGTTCTTTTCGAGAAAGCGGAGTTTTACGGTTTTTATCGTAGAATTCGAACGATAAGTCGGATCGAGACGAAACGAGAGACATTTCGGCCGTGGTTCAGAATATGACCGTGTCAAAGGTTGTAAGGTTCGAATCGGGGCTGCGGGAGATCCGGGAGATCTCTAGTTCGCCTGCTGGCGAATTAAGCCAAGCTGGCTTAGTTCGCCAGCAGGCAAACTAGTTGGAGAGTGCCTAGTTCGTCTGCTGGCGAACTAAGCCAGCAAGCGAACTAGTTGGAAGCTTCTAGTTCGCCTGCTGGCGAACTAAGCCAAGCTGGCTTAGTTCGCCACTGGCTTAGTTCGCCAGCAGGCGAACTAGTCGTCACTAGTACGCGTTTCGTGGCGGTTTCGGCTTCTCGAGTTTTATAAAACGGCTTCTCGAGTTTTATAAAACGGCTTCTTGAGTTTTATAAAACAATATTCAAGTTTTATAAAGCGATCTTCGAGTTTTAGAAAATGGTTTCTCGAGTTTTATAAAACGATCTTCGAGTTTTATAAAGCGATCTTCGAGTTTTATAAAACGGCTTCTCGAGTTTTATAAAACGGCTTCTCGAGTTTTATAAAACGATTTTCGAGTTTTATAAAACGATCTTCGAGTTTTATAAAACGGCTTCGAGTTTTATAAAACGACTTCTTGGGTTTTATAAAACTATTCCTTTTGTATTTTTGCGGGGAGCTTTGGCTATTGATTCCGTCGTACCGATTTTGACCCCAACAATATTTCTCAGTCTTTTGTGACACAAAAAGTTACAAGCTTTCACGTAAAACAATAGCCAAACATTTATCAGACTCGTCACTAGTCGCTGAGAGGTGAAGCACATTCTTAGAGAGAGATATATATGGCAGTTTATATTCTTCATCATTTCTTCATCTTCTTGTCCACCACAAATTTATTTTAAAACACCATCAGAAAACACCGTCAAACAAAATCGCCTTTCTCCATTGTCTAAGCCTTCTTCCCCATATGGTTCATTGCTCCAATAAACCAGTTCTATCTTCTCATTGCATCCTCGTAGTTCCCCTCTCAACTATACCTTGAGATAAACTTAAATCCCATTTCAACAAATCATGAACATCTTAAAAAATCTTGTTTCTTCTCCTCCTTCTCCTCATCAATTTTATTATCCCAACAGCTCATCTTTCTTGCTCGCTTACACAACCATTTGATCTTTGGTATCGAGATTGAGGCACTGAGTGTTTCCTCATGAAACTGATGTGAGGGTGAATGTCGATTCCTCCTAGGAGGAACCCTTAAAAAAGAGGAGAATTTTAAGATGACCTTAATTGGAAAGAAGAAAACTCACAGAGATTATTTATAGCTTTTGATGATTGAGATCATAAAAGGTCTAAATTAAATCAGATCCAAAATTAATTTTGTTTTGATTACTGTGAGAGTATAGATAAGATAAACATGTAATATATATATAAATAAACCAACAATTTAAAATTAAGAAAACAATTTATAGACTTTAAAATTCAAAAATTTTCCCCTAACTAAATTTAACAACTGGAAAACTTACAAATAGAAAAAGGAAATTTAGTTTGTTAAAAGTGGAGGTAATCGTATAGACAAGAAACACAAAATTATCTTAGTAGTTGTTTGTGTCTAAAGGTATAAATAAATAAAAACTAAAAGTGAATCTATTATATATTTTTGTGTTTCTGTCCTCCTAAGACTAGCCACGTAGGCGGCCACATCACTTAGTCCATGTCAGCACCACGATTTTGGGACTCAAATGTTTGGGTATTTTCCCATGATTTTGTGTTTTTTTATTGTTTTTGGCCCAGATTTTTTCCTCTCCCGATCTAAAGCGGAGGTTACTTCTGAAATGTGTCATCTTCGAATTATAGTTTCCGTGAACTTTCACGATACACTATTCTCTATTGAACTTCTGAAATCATTACTTTGGGCTTATCCAAAACCCCGGAGGTGAAGAACTTATGGAGTCACCGCTGACTAACAGCTACTGTTCTCCCAACTGTCAATGCAGATCCGAGTAATTCACGATCTACTATTAATTTCAATCAAGAACAATTAAAATCAATCTTCTCTTTTGTTGATTGGAGTGCTTCAACCCGATAATGAGTTCTGGCACTGTTACGGTAGTCGAATCGATTCATGCATTATCATTAACACAAAAATTAACACCAAACTCACACTCGTGACATGATCTCTCATTCAATGAATCCTTGCATTCAACTGTGTGTATCTGCTACTATAAATATGTAAGTTTATATATGTTAACATGTAGAGTTTATATCTTTGGTTTCATAGAAAAGCCGTATACTTTGGTTGCTCTTACGTTTCGCTTCATCTGTCTGAGACTATAGAAGACATGCATCAGTCAAAGCGATACAAATGTCTAATCACTTTCTTCCTTCCCTCTTTCATGGTTCTGTTTCTTGAAACTATAACAACTTCCATACAAAGCTGGGAAGATGTGTGTTCTTCCATATGCCCGCCAATAGTTTAAGACCCTTTTGAATAAAACTTAAATCTTTGCTTATATTGTTGAATCAATTGATGATTGTTTTTAAAAGTATTGTTTTGTTGTTGTTGTTATTGCAGTTACTTTGTCTAAGATAAAGAAGAAATGAAGGGAGGGAACACATGGATAGTATTTTTAATGGAATAAGAGAGTTTGTCGAGAAATATAATTATGTTATAAATTATTATATGGATGGGCCATAACCATAGACCTTAAGTCCCACGTGCCTAGGTTACTCAAGACCAAGAAGATAGAGGTCCAATGACTTAGCCATAGGCGGCCATATGTAGTTTCCATTCTTATGTATTTCCAATTCCTTGTTGCTTTAGGAATTGGATGTTTTCCATTTATCTTCTTCTTGTAATCCTTATATAAAGGAACCTTATTCATTCAGTAATAATATACAGAAATCATTCCCCTCATCTCCCTTTCTTTACAACACGTTATCAGCATGATAGTCTTACCAGAGCTAAGAAACAAATCACCAAAATCAAATCACCAAAATCGTAGCTCTCTCTCTCTAGCCGGCGGCAGCAGCAAAACCCTAATTCTGGCCGCATCTTCAAAGCAACGTATATCCTAAACCGTGTGTACCCAGACGACGAGTCACATATCAAATTCAAGCTCTCGACGAGAAGAAGCTACCAGTTCAAAGAACGTCTCAATCCGATATCAAACGCGTCCTCTAGCTCAGAAACAAGACGGCGGTCGAATTTCCTTTTCTCCTACCCGAGAAACCCTAATACCGGCTCAACTTCAAATCGATGTATCTCTCAAACCACGCAGTCCCAGACGACTATCTACATATGAAACTGAAGCTCTTGAAGAGAAGAATCCAGCAGTTCAAACAGCGTGTCAATCCGACATCGGACGCGCTCTCAGGCACCGAATCAATCCGGCGGACCAAATTTCCTTTTTCCCATCCGGAAAACCCTAGCGATTTTCCTTTTATCCGAGCAGCCTAACCAGCCTCCTTACACTTTCCTTTTACTTTATTTTTACTTTCCTTTTGGCTCATAAAACCCTAACTAACTTTCCTTTTTTTATGTGAAAGCCCTAACAGGTCTAAAGCAGGAAAAACCCTAGCCGTCTCACCCACGGCTGCTCCCCTCATCTCTCTTTCTTTACAACACGTTATCAGCACAATGTGGTCCGGTTACTAATATTCAAACAATGGTATATCTATAAACCCTAATTGATAAAACCCTAACTAACTTTCCTTTTTTATGTGAAAGCCCTAACAGGTCTAAAGCAGGAAAAACCCTAGCCGTCTCACCCACGGCTGCTCCCCTCATCTCTCTTTCTTTACAACACGTTATCAGCACAATGTGGTCCGGTTACTAATCTTCAAACAATGGTATATCTATAAACCCTAATTGATAGAAACCAATAGGTATGGAATCAATAGATCTATGATAGGATATCGGATAGATTGATTGATTGTTTGAGAACTTAGAACCGGATGATAGGATTTAAAATTTGGTTGTATGAAGAACCATAAACCCTAATCTTTAAACCGGTTTGATTGATGATCATTAAAGTTTTTAAAATTGTTTGATTGAATGATTGATGATCTGAGGTTTTAAAGTTGATAGTTTAATTTGTAACTTAATCACGAATTAAATATCATAAGGCCTTGAAAACCTTAACCCCTAAAGGCCTTGAAACCTTGTAACCAATTTTAATTGATCCGGTTTTTCTTAAAAACGTTTTGAGGTTTATGAATTTGAATATTGCTAGATATTTTAAGATTGAAACTGAATATCTAAAGGGCCTTGAAACCCTAATTACCACAATTAATAAAATCAGGGGGAGAATTGATGAAAAGTTTTTAATTTGATTTTAAGAATTGATAAGGTTGGATAAGTTTTATTATTGATGTTTAGATCCGACCATAAGGGCCTTGAAACCCTAGTTCGTTTTGTGAAAACTGATCAGAATTGAATTAAGATTGTTGAATAGAATTGCATTGCATGGTTGAATGAATTTTACTGCATTTATCTTGTTTAATAAAACCGACCAGCATGTAGTTTTAATTATGTCATTCTCACCCATTCCGACCAAAATTGAGCCATATGAGTTTTGAGTGACCATAGAGAGTGTGTCTTTTGTTTGTCCACACCATGGTCATTGTAGTTACAAGTATGGTTTGGTTTGTGGTTGTAATGTAGTCAAGAGAATCACAATGTGTATGAAACCCTAATTGTGTGGTTATGTGATTCATATGTTGAAACTTGCAAACCTTGACTACACAGCTCTCAATCTCTAAGGAGATAATTACCTGCAGTGGGCTCTTGATACTAAGATCAATTTGAGGTCTAAGGGGCTTGGTGACACTATCACCAAAGGCAACAATGAGACTGAAAAGAATCAGTATGGTAGATCCATTCGAGCTTTGGACCTCTTTACAGCGATTTTATAACCACCATAAAACGGTGTTGCTTCCAAAGGCTCATGAGGAATGGAAGAACCTGAGATTCATGGACTTCAAGTCTATGGATGAGTTCCCCTTATATACTGACCTGATCTCGGCCCTATTCTTGGCTGAGGCAAATAATGAGTTCCTGATGAGGAACATTGAGTTGAGACCTGCAGGATCAGCAGCAAGTACCGGAATCAAATAAGGTTGAACATGATGTTCCCAAAGAAAATGATTTCGCCCATAATGATAGGAGACCACACGGCAAGGGCTGTGGTGGAGACTATGGGTGTAATGGTCGTGACAACAACTCATACGACCGTAGGTCTGGAAACCACAATAACCGTGATCGAGGTTCCAGCTACGGCCGTGGGAGAGGCCAAGGCACTGGCCGTAGCCGAGGCGGCACGAACAAGCCGTCTTACTCGACCATTAGAGGACCAAATCAGTTTCTACATGGTAATCTCGTCCATACCAACCAGGTAACAACCGTGGTAAGGGTCAAGGACGAGATCATGGCACAAGCGAGGACGAGGCCGCATGAACTCACCCGGTTTTGATCGTGGTCGAGTACATGGCCGATGTGTGCCTTTTAAACCAAACATGATTTGTGTCATATATGTGGTAAGTGTAATCACTGATGTGGGAGTCCTAGCCAGTGGCAGCCCCACATGATCTATGATTCCGATTATAAGGCTGATTATGATGAGCTTGGAAGAACTAATATGGATTATGAGATTTCTGATTGTCTTAAGGACGAATCATGACTAATGACATGTAGGTTTATTTTAATTTAATTCTTGTTTGCTTGAATGTTTGCTTGAATATATGCATGAATGTTTGATATGGATTTTGGTGTTTGAATTTATAACATGAAAAGTCTTATTTAAGATTTTTGTGAGTTTATAAATTCTGGTGTATACTATGATGAAAGATGAGATGAGTAAACTTGTACACTTGTGGTGTATAGTGAATTAAGACATACTATACTTAAAAGACAAACGTTGTTTAGTAAATCTCAAAGTGCCAACTATTGCAGGCATGGCCAGTCTTATTGAGGGCCACGACCATACTTTTGTTATAATGCCTAAAGACACTCATCTTGAGATTAAATATGCCTTGTATTCCCCTAGCTCTAAACGAGCCTGTTGAGTTTCAAGGACATAAGGTTGACTGGTTTACACCTTGAAACATGGGAAGAAGGAATGAAAGATTTCCTTAACATATTTTCGATCACCAATGGCATTAAGAGAGTCTTAGAGACTATACCTGCAATAGCTACTGATCTAGACTATGCTAGAGATCAGTATGATAAGAGGCAAGAGATATGGTAACCAGAGAGGTATACCAACGAAATTTCACTTTATGGCATTATTGGACTAGCCATCCAGATTTTTGGAAACTTGATGCAAAGTTTGATATCGAAAAAGCACATAAGAGTTGTCCCATAGTATCTCACGTTTGTGTTACATGTACACAAGGGAAACTCAGTTAGGCTACAATGTCTCAAGCATCACGTGATCATAGTATGTCCATGAGGGGGAGTGAGGAAAAAACCTTGATCCATGAACATACTACAATCCGTGTGACATGGTCCATGACCTTGGTAGTAGACTTGGCTGGCCGAATTGTTTATACTACAAAGGCTACTACCTAATGCTTGGAGACACAATGAGTTACATGTATAAGTTGAAAATGCATCAGGCCATTCAAGTGAAAATAGATATTCCCATCTCAGAGTAATATGGGTCATGACCAGACATACACAATCTTAAGAGATTTGATAAACCCACCACATAACATATGTGCTTCTAAGATGGAACCTGAGATAAGGATTGGGAATATATGTTGGATAGGAGTATGAATTTCTCCTACACGTTCTTAAGAAACCTTGAGCCAAATATGGGTGATTAGATTATGGCCAGGTTCCGACTATCCAACATCAAAAGGAGAAAGATATAAGCTGGATAAAGAAAAAGTATGACAAGAGAAATATAATGGTATTGACCATTAGTGTCTTGGCAAGATCCTCGGACTAGAGTATATGATTTAAGACGTCCAAAGAAAGAAAGAAAGATTATGCAAAGATAGCTAATCAGATGCCAGACACATTGACCCGAAAAGAGAAGAAAAGAATGTGTAAAGTCATACCAGCTTAGCACCACGAAATTGATGTCCTAAAGAGACACTATCAAGTTGCTAGAGAGTCTATTGATGATAGACCAATATGTTCCATAAGAAAAGGAACCTCGGAAAGAAATGAAAGGTGCATAGGAATACATATCCGAGGTCATAAGGTAAACCAGACCAGACATTGAGAACAGGCCGGCCGGCTGAACATCTAAGGTACCAGACCATGTAGCTTGGGACGCCAAGTTGCAAGGTAGTAAAGGTCCTGGATAATAAGATCTCAAATCGATTAGATCATGTCTGGAACACAATGGAACACATGGAACTACATGAGTGTTTTTAACACCAATGATATATTTACATGCGCATGATAAGTAGTACTTGAATATGAGATATAAAGCGAGGATCATGAACCCACGTAAGAGTACTCATTCATAAAAGGTTGATAAAGAACCGTGGGGTTAGAGTATATAAAGAAGTGATGGGCGTATTGGCCATATAGAAACGCCATCAGATAAACCAGTGATGAATAAGGTCTTGTGAGAAAACCGTGAGACAAAAGGACATGACCACGTGGTCTAGAAGTGTTCATGTGCCCTCTTATAACACTCAAGCATGGCTTGATGACACAAGGATACTCACAAGAGACTAAGGAACAAGTTATAAGGAGATATGCTCCAATGTGGTGGAGGCTACTATATAAATCCGAATTTGACAAAGTCTGGTCAATAGATTGACATATAAGTATGTAATGAGTAGCATATGGTTCACTGGATACACAATGATAAAGGTACCAAGAGATATGAGAAAGATGAGAAAGAAGTTCTCAAGAACAGCTTTGTTCCTAAGCTGTTTATGGACTGAAATAAGGCAGCTGCAGATTGATAGACTAAGTGAATGCTTAGTAGAGAGTTCTATAAGAACGAATTTATATCAGTCCATGTGATCATGTGAAAGATGTATGGATTCCTTGTGTTTATATTAAACCAACCCATGGAGTGGTTCAATGGTTTTTAATAATTCTTAGACAGGCTATGGCTACAATGACTTGCAGCAGAAACCATAGCCGTGGGTGTATGTGTATAAACCAGCACGCCCCAAGTGACATATGAGATGGTCACATGATAAATCCTTGTGTTCCCTTGATCTCAGTAAGATCAGCTATCATGTAGCAGTCCATAGGCACGTGTGATTAATGTCCATACAAAACAAGGCAAGTGGGACTGCACATATATACATGACCGTAGAAGGAAGTACCAACCAGTTTGTGTTTGGTCGAGGTCTATGACCTAGTACATCTAGATGGTCTACGGCAAAGGTATACTGATGGTTAGAGAAGTCCTAAGGAACCAACAGTGATACATAAGTCATGATAGCAGCACGCAACCAACAACATCTTAGGCATACTTGGCAAGTTGTGTGCGTGTGTTGGACAAGGTCCATGACCGAATGAAAATTCTAGTACTTGGTTAAAGGCAAAATAAGAAAGGTCATGGGACGCCATAAGACTGGAATAGATATGTTTGGAATGGCATTGGACGTGGTCTAAATGTGTGTGACATTGAGACAAGAAAGATTGGTAGCCATGAATAAGGTCCATAAGTGTACTTGGTTGTAGAACCACAGTTTGATGAGATTGTGAAACTTATTGCAGGAATGATCATTGATCAATTCATGATCTTAGACACTTATGGGACACATTATGGACGTGTATAACTAAAGGTTCATGGCACTGTGACCTAAGATTCAAAGTATGATGAAACCTATCCGACAAAGTATAGAGTAAAGGTTTGCATCTCGTCCATGCATATACATGTTTTAAGACATGAGATTCTTGAGCATTGCAAGATGACTCAATATATATATTAAGGTGTCCATGGTATGGCAAGGGCCATATGACTACAAGAACCGTGGGACACAAGAGGACCTATGAGTAATACTTGATCGTTGATCAAAGGGTCCATCCGGGTACTAGCCAAGTACCATCCGACCAGGACATCCGTCCGACCAGGAGATCTGTCCGACCAGGACATTGGAGTGGTCAGTTTGTGATGATGCACGACTGGACCAAGTCATAATGGAGTTCCAGAAGACATAGAAGACGTCCAGCCCAAAGTAGTACTCACACATGAGTTTTTCCAGAAGATATCAGAAGTTCGAGTTCGGTTCAGCAGCAACCCAGAAGACCAGTTTTCTACCGACCAGATTGGAATGCATCAGACATTTCAGTGATGCATTCATCAGGGGGAGTATCATGTGTTGTACTCTTTTTCCTTGTCTGAGGTTTCCATTTTTCCCACCTTGGGTTTTTGGTTTTCCTAGAGAAGGTTTTAACGAGGCAACATTAAGCATGGTACAGGCCCATATGGTTTGGCCATCCAAGGGGGAGTGTTATAAAGTATTATGTGGATGGGCCATAACCATAGACCTTAAGGCCCACGTGCCTAGGTTACTCAAGACCAAGAAGATAGAGGCCCAATGACTTAGCCATAGGCGGCCATATGTAGTTTCCATTCTTATGTATTTCCAATTCCTTGTTGCTTTAGGAATTGGATGTTTTCCATTTATCTTCTTCTTGTAATCCTTATATAAAGGAACCTTATTCATTCAGTAATAATATATAGAAATCATTCCCCTCATCTCTCTTTCTTTACAACAAATTCTATCTATGTTTTCTCTTTTGAAAACATGGGAAATAACAATTTAGACACAATGGAAGATTTTTACTTTGTTTTCTTTTTTTTTCCGGTAATTATGAGTAGATGGGTGTTGGTTGAAATTATATGAGATCAATATATGTTTGATTTAGTCTTTGATTTGTAGTTTGGTACTTCATTTTGGTTCAACTTCTTCCTAGGCAAGCAAAGTGATGCAGGTTTCTCTTGGTCGTTCCGCTTCTGATGATATCGGTCCTTCTTAAAGCCTTCAAGGTTTTGTATTCTACTTCTTAGAATATGCGTTTTATATTAGTTGGTCTTTTTTGCCAGTTGCGCTTTTACATATGATTTGGAATTTTCTTTTCCAATTTCTTCATGTTGATGCGTTGTTTTTTATTACATATATGCAAAAGGAAAAAAATTGAAAGGTATCTTTCTCGAAGCTCTCTTTTTTCTTCTATTTTGCTTTGGGGAAAACAAGAGTGAGGTCTGTTTCTATCTCTGGCTTTCCTGTATCTTTGTTCTAACTGATTTAAAATACATTTTCTTATTATCATTTGCGCTCATTTTAGGCTTATGAAGATTCTGAACTTTTAAGGACTGAAAGCACTGCAGTAGCAATGATTTGTGATTAAAATTAGGGCCAACTTTAAAAACAAACACGTTTGACTGTGTTTATCTTCATTTGCTGATCAATTCTGTTTTGGTACAATTGATTGATCATGTTGAACTGAAGGAAGATCCTCTAGAACATCTTACACATGAGACGGACCTGTTTCTGAGAATGCATCATATGCGTTTTGCCTCAACAAAGGTGTTATCTTGCCACTTTTATTTTTCATCTCCCCTCTCTCTCTCATTCACAAAATTAATTTTTTTTTGTTTATTCATTCATTATAGAATACGTAATTTTCCTGTATTTTGGTAAATAATAATATCTCTATTCTAAAAGTCTTTATTTTTGTATGTTTTTTGATCATTGAATTTTCAATCATGTAATTATATTTTAAGAAATGATTCGGTGAAAAACGTGACTTGGCATATAATATAATTTTAAATATGGTATATATTACTTTTAATAAATATAAAATATTTGATAAAAAGTAAATTATTTAGTCTAAAATATTTTTAAAATAAAAAGATTAAATATATTTTTATATATAAAGAAGAGGTGTACTCTCTTCTCCTTCCCCCACCTCAGCAAATGACGTCATAAATTTGTTTCTTCCTATCCGCATCGTTTCATTTAATCGAGAATGTAATATACGTGGGCTTTTGTTTGTATTCGGGCTTAAATTTACTTAAAAGAATCCAGTCCAATAAGGTATAAATCAACGAGTGTTGAAACGCTACGTTTCTGTTATTAGGGTATTGGTCACCTCCGCCGTTGCAATGCTAAACTGAATCTACGGTTGCGCAAGTGATGTTTCATCTTCTTCCTAACGTTTGAGATGCATACTCTTAAAGCATGAATTAATTCCATCACCCAAGAACGTCCGATGCGGTGGTAAACTCATGGGAATGAATATGCTCTTCCTAGATTGACAAGTTAAGCTTTAATATTTTTTTCCGGCTGTATTCTTTTAACGTCTCCGTCGTATTAATTTTCGTTAATAAACTCATGGTTTAAGAGTTGTTTGCCATATAGTATGATTACTTTCTATCTTTTCTGTCATGTTAAATCGTTAGTACAAAGTTTCCAGTTTTGATTTTTGTTTATAGAAAATCAAACGCTGTTGAACAACACAAAAACTGTTTCACCCAAATATAAAACTGGGAAACATTTGCAGTTATAAAATTTGGAAATTTTGTTTTTTTTTCCTGAATTGTAATTGTAGTTTTGATAAAAAAAAAACTCAAACGCTAAAAATGAATCATCAACTGATCTCTTTTCTTTTTTTTTAACAGGATTCTTCTGCTAAGAATATGATGTATATGATTTCTGCTGCTGCACACTATTTCTTCTTAGGCCTCTTTGACGGTGTCTCATGTAGCTGCGTCGGCGGATTTGCGTATGCAGCATCCAATGTCATCTGGAGAGAAGAAAATCTGAGAGAGCCATGTTGAAACAGATCCACATTGACACTATAGCTGTTGCCAAATCTGCACCTAATACTTCTAAGTCCTGTATCATACGCAAATTCAGAGACATTAAAAGAAGGTAGTGTTTCTCTTTCTCTCTGTGTATACACTTGAATATGCAATAGGAGGAATTAATAATGCTTTTGTGTTGTTATTCTATGTTATCAGAAAATACAGAACTTTGAGCAAGTAGAGGAACAAAACCCACTTCTTAGTTGGTGTTTTTCTTCTCGGATGTAGTTGAACACAGTTTTATATGTTGAAATGGTCATACACACAACTTGCAATGAGTATTCACGAATTAGTGGCCACCTTGGATCATCTTATGTTTTTGCACTTATGCTCTGCCTTTGAAAGACTCTTTTGGTGTAAATAATATATTAATTTGGCTGTACATTGAAAGGAATTTATTTGCATTTTGAGGGTTTGCTGATTCTCATAACCTTTACAATATGTCTATGAGCCTGATGTTGGTATGCACAGTGACATGAAGGCTTTCAAATTGATTAATTTGTCTTCTGATATCTAAATAAATAAATTAATTGGCAGTTTGTCTCTATAGAAACAGGTGTATATTCCTAGATAGTATCCATGAAAAGAGGGCTACATGCTAAATTTTATGCTGCAACAGTTTCTTTAGGTCCTTACAAGACTGTTTTTATCCTGTGTTAGGTGTCTAGAGCCGTTGGTTATAGCAGATTTGCTAATTACTTCCTACTTTATTTGCTTATGGCTAACAGATGGTGGATACAATGCAAAATCTGAACAAATTTCAGGAAATTTGTTTTAAGAAAAAATTGAAGCTCAAATGCAGAGAGGAAAAAAAATAATTGTGGCTGTGATCAGCATTGATTAAGGTTTGTAACACGAAACTCCTATGATTGGATTGGAATCAAGTAGCATGTATTTTGTAAATGTGAAACCACTCAGTTGTTATATGTGGTTTTATTGTAGACAGAGATGAAAGAAACAAACCTAACCAGTAATCTAGATAGGGAAGTTCAGTATGGATGAGACATGAACAATTTACATAGTCAAGGCTGACACCATGTGGGTTTACAACTGGTTATGGCGTCCTGATGGTGATTCTACTTCTTTTTCTTGAGAACCTCAATAAATATATCAGTTGCAACATCTACAATTTCCTCTCACAAGAAACTCGAACATAGACAAATATATACAAATATAACAGCGACTTATAACAGAGACTGACTGCTAATGGTTCTGAGTCATTCCCACTGCACAAAAGAACAAACAAAAAAGCCAAGTTGAATAATAAGAAACGAATCATCCATACATTACGTAAGACATAGAAGATATACTTCGAATTTACAAAACCATTTAACGTACTAAAAATACAATAAAAGAGTAGATATAGTCATGTACTGAAAAAATCTAAATAGATGTCAAGAACCCAAAAAATATCTAGACTTAAAGAAAGAAACACAACAAAATAATACGCAAACAAAATTTGTTGTTGTTGATATTACCCTTCACGGAAGTATCTCTAACCAGTAATATGTTTGATCTGCACTAAACGATTGAACAACTGAAAAGAGAACATCCGATATCAGCATGAAAGTGGAGAAGAGAATGGTAGCAAACAAAACAAACAGTGTAACCTATAACCTAGAGGATGAAACAAAACTAAAACCAAGACGACTTGGATGAATGAGAACAACGAAAACTATAGAGATAATATATTTGTGACATACTGTAGTTGTAAAATTAATAATATACTTTAGAATAAAAATACTAATAAATATAATTATGCTTATGTGTAAAAACGACAGTAACCTAAGTAACCAATTTAACTTTTAATATAAGAGATCTAATGTAAGAAATCAGTTTGTAAATAATAGTATAAATAGATAAATAGCTATTTTAAATGTAAACAATACAAAATACTATATATATATTCATATAATTAATTCAATTAATTAAAACAAAGAGGGTCAAAATCATCATGATATACTATATTTACTATTAAAAATATGGGGTGGAAAAGAGAAAATTATTATTAAAAAGTTAAACACATGATAAAATAAACCAAAACAATAAAACTTTAAAGATCTACACATTTTAAAAAATATGGCTAAACTAAATAGAAATAAGTCATACGGATTTATAAAAAAAATTTATATTATTTCAATATATATAAATGAAAAATTTCAGATTAACCATTTCAGAAAAAAATGACAAAAATAAGAATTTGTACCCTTGAGAACAAGAAACTTTGTTCCGACCCCACTCTGCGGAATTCTTGATTAACTAATACAATAATACTAGGTGTTTGCCCACGATTTTAGCAAATGATAATATTATATGAAAAGTACATGATATTTTGTAATGATGTAATTGTTGAATAGTAACTAGAAATATTAAAAAATTAACATTTAATAAGTTGATATTCAAAAATTTTAGTATCTATTTTTAGAAGAGCTGTGAAATTTAAGATAGTTACATAAATATAAGTTGCTAAAAATATTTTTCTTAAATGTAAGTATTATTACAATTGGTTCAAATAATTGGTTGTTAATACTTTTTTGTTTATTTTAACACATGGAAAATGAAAACACTCTTACCAAAAAATTTTTTTTTGTGTAGATCCAATAACATGGTTAGAGGCTTCTATAGCTCTGGCATCTTCGTTGATGATTTTTTTTCTTTATCTCTTTCATTTGTTTGATTGTTTTCGATTTATTTAAATTTGGCAAAAAACTAAGTTGTTTATATGTATTTTTTTTTTCAAAAAAAAAGTTTCAGGTATGACTAAAAACTCAATTTTATTTTTATATGTGAATAAGGTATTAAAACAATCTTAACATTTATAAACCATTCACGCCCAAACATACTTTAAAAACCATCAAAGTTGTTATATACACCTCTTACAAATCATCATAAAATACATACAGTGAAAATATACAATAATATTGTTATATATATCACATGACCATCAAATCCCGCGCGTAGCGCTGGACTACCCTAGTAACTAATACAATCACTATAAAAATAAAAAATAAAATAAGCAATAGAATAAAAATAAAACAATCACTACTCTGAAAACCAAACAATAATAAGTTTTTCTGAAAAATCTAATCAGTTTTGATATTATGTGTATTTGATAAATATTTCAAATAAATATTTTTATCTTTAAATAGTAATGAGTAGTATAATATTTTTATACTATCTGCCTAATTAAAAATAATAATAATATTGAAACAACTATTTTATTTTATTTTTTAACAAAATCAATATGTCGATAAGAAAATGTATAAGAGAAACTAAAGTATATTCAAAAACAAAAGTAGAAATGGTAGAAATAATTCATAATTTATAAGTTGGATTTCAACTACGATTTTGACTCAACTAATGTATTTTACTCACTGTATATAATAAAGTAGAATAAACACTGAGAAAATTGTAAAATAATGATATTTTCATGAGAGTTATTTCTACAAAACAAGCTTATTATTTTTTTAGAACAAAAAAGCTTCTCATTTTCAAAAAGAATAACAAAATAATCAATATAATATACTCAAGGTGATGCTCTCTCTCTCTCTCATACCAATTTAGATGGAAAATTAATTTATCTACTAGATTTTTTATGATAATAATATAATTATTTTATTTTGAATTTTGGTAGACTATAAAACAATTAATTCCTCCATCTTTTTTTAAAAAAAAAACTATTCACTTGACTTATTATATGTAAACAACTATTAATGTAAAGACATTTATTCAGATTTAGAGTTAACTAATAACTATTTTAAGATATAGTAATACATAATAGATTAAAAAAAATTTACGAAAACAAGATCACAAGAAAAACCTAATAGATAATAAAAAATAAAATAATTGTTTGGAAAACTTAATAAAATACAGAAATAAAAAATAAATATAAAAACAAAAATGAATATTTTATATAAAAGAGATATGTTAAGTTATTCTAACTAGATAAATGTAGAATTTATTTTAAATATTTATGTCAAGGATTCTAAAAAACTTTAAACATAGATCGACAACTGTGTAAAAATAAAATAAATAGTTATATAGTCGAATAAGAGACACGTGGTATAAAATAATGTAAAGAATGAATAAAACTAGATAACTTGAAATAAATAATCTTATTAATCGCAAGTCGAATTTTAGTTAATTTTAATGAGAACGAAATAAAATAAAAATAAAAGTTATTAAAATAATGATTCATATTAATATATAACAAAATATTGTAAAATAAAAATAAATATTAAAAAAAATCAAAAATATTTTGAACTATATAAATTATTTATAAATTATCATTCTGCCCGTAGGGCGGGTCGGTCCTAGTGTAGATATAAATTACTCCATTAATAACTTATAATAAACTATTAAATATCTACAAAATTAATATACAAAACTTTAATGATTTGAAAAAAATAATTCTAAAATAAAATATAAAATATATAAATAAAAAGGAAAAAAAATTACATATAATTATTACTGCAATTATAAACATTAAATAGGCAAGAAAAAATTTAATTCTCAGTTTTTATAAATTTAAAATTTATCAATAGTAAAAATTGAAAAAGAAAATTCATTTTAATTTTAACTAGGATCATAAGTTTATATGAATAATTTATTTAATTTTAGTTTTTTGTTTTTTTTTATTTAAAAAATAAAAGAGAAATAGAATCCACCAAAAAAGAAGATGAGGTTAATAAATAAATAAAAGGAAATATGACCAAAAAAGGGATAGGGGTGCTAAAATATTTAAAGAATGAAAAAATAGAAATGGGAAGAGAGGTAAAGGGTAAAAGAGGAAAAAGGAAAAGGATAAAATGCTAGAGAAAAGGAAAAGTAAGGAGGTAGTTGGAATAAAATGTTACTAGTAATTATGATATCTATTTATATAAAGTAGAGTTTTCACTCTTTCTAGGATGCCACGTCATCAATTGGTTAATTTGTAGTGTGACACGTGTCCTTTGCATCAAAACGCGCCGTTTCATTAAAGGATAGACAAGACTTGGGCTTTCTGCCATTCTTCAGAAGTAGAGCCCAAAAGCCGCTTTTTAGTCTTCATCTCCTACACGCCACATCTGGGGTTCGTGTTCCTGAGTTGAAACAGAAGATCGGGAAGAATTGATTTGGTATCTATCGGTGATGGTAGGTGAAATCGATCCGGACTTTGGCAAAAACATAGCTAAAAAGTCTCCTTGATTCTGCCAGCCGCTAATCCCGATTGTCAAAGAGAGAGAAACAAAGAAAGGCTGATACTTTCATGAAAAGACGAAGGCCGAAGTGGGAGATGATGTTTACTAAACTGATGACAAGAAGAGGAAGAAATACGATATTGTGAATCGCAAAGAAAGTAGTTGAATAAGGCACTAAAGCTAATGAAGACAATGTTAAGGCATAAGGATTCAAGTTGATACAGACATGTAAGTATGTTTAATCTCTGATACTGTGTGTTTATGTTTCAGTCATGTAAATTGATTATGTCCTCAAAATATTTAGTTTCAGTAAAACTAAAGAAGGATTTGTTTCTAGGAAATTATATGTTGGGGGTATAACTTATCAGAGCACCAAACATGAATTTCATAGCTACTTCACAAACGTAAGTTGACTATAAGATGCTTAAGATATGTTTAGTGGATTCGCTAACCCAATATGTGGTATAGGACTCAGCGGAAATTGTGTATGTGAAAAGAAGTGTTGCATATCAAGCTACGAAGAGATACAACAAATGTACAGTTAGTGGAAGATTGTAGCTCACTACCAAGCATGTGCTTTGGAGCATTCACGGATTTGCAATCAGAATTCAGTTGAGCTCTCTATTGATGATAAAGACAATATCTATGACGTTGAGAAGTCTTAGAAGGTAAGGTTTTTGCAATTTTTTCCTTTGTTTCTGTGACTGTTCCTAGGGTCATGCTAATGCAATTCTCTCATTGTAGAATGATTAGGATTAAATTGAAGCTTTTAGTTAGGACAAAGATGGAGGATACTTTTATGTTGATTGGAACTTTGTAGAATATGTTAGAGACAACGAAAGTCAAGGTACAAATCAAACGAGGTTTACGAGCGTGAGCAAGGTCAAATGCAAAACTTGAAAGAGAGTCAGTATTGCAAGTGTGGAAACGAGCACAACAGCTTCAAGACTTTATTTGTATGTATAAATATATAAGGTCATTTGTATTTTTACCCACATGTGACCACTATTGGGTTTGTTTTGTTTTCTCCACGATTAGTATTGGCATGTTTTCTCTATGTTTGATCTTGATATGTGATTGCATCTGTTTTAATTTGTTTATTGGTGTATGGCAATAGACATACCCCAGCACATCTGATCTGGATGTTTATTGAATTTTGCTATCATATCAAATTTTTAATATTGTATTAGAAGTTAAATTATTATTGTTTTTATTTGATATATGGATTTGTATATTTTGAATATAATCTTTATGAGTTCGTTTTTGACATGGCTTTGACTGTAGTAGTAGAAAGAGCAAAAAAGAGCAATTATACCGAAACAAGACAGAATTAAGTGACCTTTATATCAAAATTATTTTAGCATGAGTTAGTTAGTGTCCACTACTATAAGTAGAAAACAAGAAGCATTTTTAAAATAATGGATGTTATAATAATGATTATGCAAGCCTATTTCGTAAATTATGTGAGAAAAAAATTTCTAACATATCATGTATTAGCATGTGACATCCAAAGATAATTATAATATAGATATTTAAGAATAAATAAATTATTAATAATTATTTTGATCACTAACACATTCTGAAAATAATAGTATTGTGCAAATACAATTAGCAACATTTTTAAAATTGATTAATTAATAATGTATTTGAAAATACATCAACTTAGGAGGAACAAAAAAACAATTCGAAAGCTAAATTTCCTAATACATTTAAAAGTTATAAATTTAACGGTTATAAAGCCAAAATAGAATTTAAACCCAATGTCCATGTATGTAATATTTATTTTACATAAACTTAAATAAGTAGGAAAAAATATTCAGATTAAATCTGCTTTAGTTATTTTATATGTTTCATAACATGCTACATAATCTATATATAATAGCAAACTGAAAGTGACATCAGCATTTTTTTATAGGAAAAAAAAATTCAATCCAATGGTCATAGTTAACTTGATTTTAAGATCTAATGGACCAAAAAAAACCTTTTCATATGATTGATGATGTCATCAAATATTTGACAACTCTTCATTGAAAAGGCATATATTTCATTTTAATAGCCACAATCATATTTTTCATACATTTTCATAAGTTTAAATATTAATATTGACTTCTTAGANGGTTCGGCACCGAAAGGGTGCGAACGGTTCGGCACCGAAAGGGTGCGAACGGTTCGGCACCGAAAGGGTGCGAACGGTTCGGCACCGAAAGGGTGCGAACGGTTCGGCACCGAAAGGGTGCGAACGGTTCGGCACCGAAAGGGTGCGAACGGTTCGGCACCGAAAGGGTGCGAACGGTTCGGCACCGAAAGGGTGCGAAGGGTTCGGCACCGAAAGGATGCGAATGGTTCGGCACCGAAAGGGTGCGAATGGTTCGGCACCGAAAGGGTGCGAATGGTTTGGCACCGAAAGGGTGCGAGTGGTCCAGGATCGAAAAGGTATGAATGTAACATCACCGAAAGGGTGCAAATGGAACGTCACCGAAAGGGTGCGAATGTAACATCACCAAAATGGTGAGAATGTAACGTCATCAAAAAGGTGTGAATATAACATCACCGAAAGGGTGCGAACATAATGTTACCAAAAGTGAACGAACAAAATATCATTGATACTTATGGATGCAAGTCATTAGAGTTAAGGCCGAGCCATCATGAGGTAAACATATTGTTCATGGTCGGGTGCTATGGACTATGATCCATGATATGGCTCAAAAAGACGTGTATATGAAACAGCGTTAAAGTTTTATTGTACCTTGTAATAAGTATAAAAATATAGACATTCATATGTATGGTAATGAAAGCACATAGACACTAACATCAATTTTTTTTTTTTTTTGAAAAATGGAAAGGCATGACTCCTGATGATAAATACTACACACCTATAGAAATGAATATACAATCCAAGGTGTATCGTGTTAAACAATTTATGGAACT
>CAKOAT010234043.1:57198-109283 GCA_932364175.1 Eruca vesicaria subsp. sativa | reverse complement strand
CAACTTTTAAACTAATATATTTCAGTTTATTATGAAAAGATACAATTTTTCAACCATTGTTTTGTTTTTCATGCAATTGTCCTAAGAAATGTTTTTTAGACATACGATATTTATGGCATTAACATATTTTTTTTTCAAACAACACATCTTTTTACATGAAAGAGTCATACTTTTTCATATTTGAAGGATTACAATCTTTTGTTATAATTGTTTTTTTCTTCTATTGGTCTTAATAATTTTTTTATACTTAAATTAAAATTGCTATGAGCAGTTATTTTTTTTTTCAAACAACACATCTCTTTAATTTGAAGAGTCATACTTTTCCCTAATTCTTGACTTTTTAAAAATTTTTTGAAGAGTTTCAGTCTCGTGGTTGTAATTATTATGGTTCTATCTAATGGTCTTGAAAATGTATTTGATTGAACTTTTTTTCCTCGCAACTCTTGAAAATATTTATTTTAAAACAAAACACAACTCTTGATAATCTATCAATGTACCTTTTCAGATTACTATAAATAGAATGTTTTACAGATGCAATTTTTTAAGAAAGTTTATGTGTTTTTTTTTTCTAATATAGGTATGATTCTTAGTACTCTTGAATATAATATTTGATTCATTATATAATTTTAAACGATCTTTAAAAATTTAATGTGGTGTCTGCAAAAATAATTTAATAGGTTTAGTTTCAGCGAAACTAAACTACCATATCCAAACCAATCTGGCTGTAAGAAAACAACCTATTTTTTTTTTTGTAATCATTCTTCTTCTGATGAAGTCCATTTTTTTTTTTTTTTTCTAAACCAGTTTGTATGGAGGTACTGAGCGTCATAGATTTAAAAATGTCGTTCTTTGCATGTTAATTACAGTGTTTTAAAACATATTATATTATTTAATTAAAAGATTTAAACTGTTCCATCATTTCAACAAATTTTAAAAGTTTGTCTTCTCATATATAAAAAGATAAAAGAAAATGACTGCAACTTTAATATTAAAGTTTACTTAATATTGTTATGCTAAACGCATAACATTTAAATTTATACATTTTCAAACATAAATTATACTTTCACTCTTCTATTATCTAAGATTATTTTTAAGTATTGATTTTCGTACAAATTAATTAGTTTATTAAATGATTCAAAATGATTGACTAACAAATATTATATAAAAATTACTTTAAAAAAAACATATTTTCTCTCGCGCGTTTACGCGTTTCCTAGTTTCAATAATAGAAAATAAGAAATTTTCAGTGGTAAAAGTTCAAATCTATCAGACGAAACAAATTACAACCTATATTTTGGGAATTTTTCCTATTGGTTTATGTTTCAATAGTATTAATGTATTACATATATATATATACTTAAATAAATAGAAAATAAAATTATAAAAAAACTCCGGGCGCTGGCTGACCCTAGTTTTAGATAAGAAATTATCAAGCCGACCAGATTGAATCATGATAGCATCTCAGTGATTTCGTTAAGCTATGGTCGCCGCCGCCGGGAACTCGTCCGCCACCGTGAAATCCACAGCAAGTGGAAGTCTCGTGAAGTCCAAAAAACGAAAGTCCGAGAGAAAGCTCCTTCAAAAGGATCGACTTCTTAGCCGTCTTTCATCTGCCGCCACCGTGACACGTTCATTTCTGGAATCCAACGAACTTCTCCTCCCTCCACACCAGTCTCTCCGCCTTGAATCTCTCCTCTCATCTCTCCCAATCGCGCCTTCCCACTGCTCCACTTCCACTTCCAAGTGGTTCCAGCGCTTCGTAGACTCCGCCGACGAGGACGATCCTCGCTGGCGTATTTGTTTCCGTATGTCAAAGCCGACTTTCTTCAACCTCCTCTCGATCCTCTCCTCTTGTGATTCTCCCTCGCTAGCTGCTACAATCTTCCGTCTCGCTCACAACGCTTCCTACAAGTCTCTCCTCCTCCGATTCGGATTCGCTTCCGTCGCCGACGCTTCCCGCGCTTTCTTCACCGTTTGTAAGCTCATTAACGAGAAATTTGGGCTACTCGGTGATCCTAAACCTGATTATTCACCTCTATTGCTCCCAAATTGCTGCGGTGTGTTAGGATTCGGGAGATTCCATGTGCATGGGAAGCTTCTCGAGTCACTGATTGTTCAAGCATTGGTTGATTCCACTGGCAGATTTGTAGATATCTCAGCTGGATGGCCTAGCACCATGAATCCGGAAGCTATTTTCCCGCAAACCAAGCTTTTCTCGGAATCTAGGAGCTTCTTGAATGGAGCTCCCTGCAGACTTGGAAATGGTGTATCTGTGCCTCGTTACATTCTTGGCGATTCTTGTCTTCCGCTTTTGCCATGGCTTGTGACTCCTTATAGTTTAAAAGGCGATCGTGACAAATTCAACAATGTGGTTCAGACTGCTTTGGGTACTGTTGAGAGTGTGTTTGCTAAGGTTCGAGCTCGGTGGCGGATTCTTGATAGGAAATGGAAACCGGAGACTATGGAGTTTCTGCCGTTTCTCGTAACTACAGGCTGCTTGTTGCATAATTTTCTTGTGGATTCCGGAGATCATGATGATAATGATTTGCAGAAGGAATGGGTGAATAATGATAGTGAGATGAGGAAAGATGAAGAGTATGAGGAGGAGACAAAGAGGTCTGAAGAAGGAGAAGCCTCTAGGAGGATCAGAGATGCTATTGCAGAGAACCTGAGCTGTGTCATGAACTGAAAGTTTGAAAATCAGTTTCGGTATGCCTTAGAAGGTGAACTAGAGAATCTGTTTTGTTGCAGTTTGTGATCTCGGGTTTGTGAAATTAAATAATACTAGGTGATTTTCCCGTGCTCATGCACGGACATAACTATTTAAGAAATAAATATATTATAATAGTTGACTGATATTTACTTTAAATTTTATATTAATTTATAGTTTGTATGTATAATTTGTATTAATAATATTATATAATTTTAGATATATTATATTTAGCTTGTTTTATCATTTATATATATATATATATATATATATATATATATATATATATATATATTGGATTCTATCTATTTCTATGAATTCAACTATAATCATTTTTATTCTAAATATCTTAAATTTTTGATTAATTGTTTTATTTACATTTATGTTGGTTGTTATTTACGAAATATAAGTATATCTTAGTAAGATTAAGTATTTTAAGATTTTTTTGTGCTTAGAACGAAAAAAATAAAAACTAAAGTGTATGATTCTAAATTACATAAGTAATAATAAATTTTTGAAAGCTTATAAACACATATCAATATTTACAATAATTAAAATATTTTATAAATTCTCAATAATTTATGCCGTAGATTGATTGGATGGTAAACTGAAATTTATTTTAAATAATTTTGAAATAAGGAATTTTGTTTGCTTAAGTATTTTGATTATGGTTATATTAAATTTCACAAACCTAAAAACAGAAAATTAAACATCAAAAGAGTTATTAAGAAAACAGATAATTTTAACTATTAAAATATAATATATCTACCTTGTTAAATTATAGTGTTATGATATTTTAAAAGAATTGTAGTTATTTGATCAAAATATGTTTATTATTAAAGTTTTTTTTTAGTTTTTTTAACATCTATTAAAATATGCAGTAAAATGTGATTGTTTTTGAAATATTATATTATATAAGTAAAATGAAGATATCAGTTTATGTTACTTAATTATTTTATGTAATCATCTAATAAAATAGATAGATATATCAAAAAATAATTACTTTGAAAATATATATTTTATTTTTTAAATTATTTTTTTAAAGAAAAAATATTTCTTTTTCTAATATCAAGATTATTTGTATGAACTTTTTTATGAAAACATATTATATACAAATATTTTTTTTCATCTAAGAAGATATAGATATAAAGTATTATATTACTTAAAATTATAATTTATGTTATTTAAAAATATTTAAGTTAAATATTACTATTTTGTAAACTTTCCTTTTTTATGAAACCATATTATATATATACTTATTTTTTCGTTTTAAATAGTTTTGTAAATTTTATAAATATTTACTTTTTATTTTATATTGTTATTTGGAAGATTTTAAAAAGGAAATAATAATATTTAAATATATTTTTAATTCATTAGGGGTATCATAGTAATCAACCAGCGTGAGAGTTAACGTGAGTGCGACACCTAAGAAAGTGACTTCTCAAATAATATTATAGAGATTAGCTGCTTTCTTAGAAGCTTTGTAGGAATTAAGAATTAATCCTTCAATAAAATGATAACTGTTATAAACCATATTGTGGATTGTCCTAAATAGGCCGGATAGTTCTAACCGGTCTATAGACCAACTGCTTGGTCTTTTACCTTTTTATTCCATTGTATTAGGTTTTGTAGTATTTCATTTTCCTTATGAGTTTAGGATTTGTAATCTTTACATATTTTTATATCTTGTAATTCTTATAAAAAAGGACCTTATGTTATGAATGAAAGATACAAATTTCTCCTAAAATTTTACAACACGTTATTAGCACGAAACTCTAAAAACCCTAAGTTAAAAGGTTCCGATCACAAAACCCTAACCCTTCATGGCGATAACCTTTATGCCGGTGTGAAACCATAATCCTTGTTAAGCCGCCAATCTCACCTTGCTCATTCTGATCGAGAATCCTTCATCCCGCATTCAAATTTGCCGATCTGAGCCAGCTTGTGACCCGTACTCAAGCTGTTCCAGCTCACAACCGCGTGGACCCGTTTTTAGTCTCGACCTTTCCGTGTTCGTCGATCCTAATCTCATTGGTGGTCCGTTCAACCCGACTAGAGGTTAAGGTAATTCTGAAACCCTAAGGTTAAGATCAAAACCGTTTGTTGGAATCAAGAAATTCTAAACTAAGTTATCGGTTAGATTTTTTTAATATTATTTGATCACATAGAACCAGGATGCTAGGATTGCTAAATTCATGGTTGAAAATAAAAACTGATTGATTGATCTGTCCAGTCGAAGATTTTCTGTTATTGTTACACGAAAGCTCTGCCCAAATCAATCCGTCCAACCAGTCATATTCTTTGATGATCAAAGGGAGGTTCTTTCCAAGTCAAAATTAGTCCGGTCCAGTCCATTCAAGTCATCCATTGGGTTTTTGCCAAGTCCTCTCCGATCAACCAGCTGCTTCTCGCTTAGAACATTGTGAGTTGGTTTTGTGTTAATTTTTCTTGGAAATTAGGATAGTTTTGTGAGTTGGTTATGTTTGAATTCTGTTTGGAATTTACATTAGATCGAGTCAGCATATAGATTATAATGATCAAACTATTTATGGTACAGTCCTTAGGGTTATTTTGTTACTTAGAACCGGACACAGTTTAGCACGAGCTAAGCTGAGAATAATTGGAATTAAGACTGAGTTAATAACCTGGTTAGGAATAGGACTAAGCTGTATGAGTTGAAACGACTTAGGCTTCGATCTAACGGAAACCGTTAACTCTTTGTACGGGTTGCAAAGCCTTATGCCTTGATTTAGCGAGACGAGTTAGTGGATGAACTGGTCTAAGTCGTGAAGTAAATTTGTTGACTCTGGACCATGGTGTTGGGTTGGACGGTCAGTCCCTAGCCCGTCACGTAGCGCTTCTGGACCATGGTGTTGGGTTGGACGGTCAGTCATGTTCTTGTTTTGGTCGAGAGACATGTTTGATAAAACCGTATGGTTTGTTTGCATGAACACTATATCTTATGATAGTTATACCTAAAGAATTAAAATATATGATTTCAGATGTCAAAAATCAGCAATCCGGGTTATGATGTCCTAAATTTCTCCTGAGATAATTATTTACAATGCGTATTGGAAACTAAGATTGTCCTAAGATCAAAAGGACTTGGTGAATGTATCATCGAGGGAAATAATACTACTGAAAGAGAGAAACACATGGCAATAATGATTATTCGCCATCATCTTACTGAGGGTCTCAATGATCAGTATCTAACTATTGAGAACCCTCTAGACCTTTGGACATACTTAAAATTTAGATATGATCACCAGATAACAGTGTTATTACCAAATGCTACATATGAGTGGAGGCATTTCAGAATCCAGGACTTCAAGTCCGTGGATAAGTATAACTCAACCCTATTCAAAATTGTTACCAAATTGAAACTATGTGGTGAGAATGTAACTGAGAAGGAATTTCTGGAAAATACCTTCTCCACCTTCTATTCAAGCAATGTGTTGTTAAAACAACAACACCGTGAATAGGGATTCACCACTTATGCAAGTCTGTTCTCATGTTTATTTCTAACTGAGCAAAATAATGAGTTATTAATGAGAAACAGAGAACTGAGACCTCCTGGATCAGTCCCATTACCTGAAGCCAGTAAAGCTGCAGAAGAAAAGAAAGAATCTAAAGAAAGTAACCACGTCTAGAGTTATAGACCACACGGCCATGGCCGTGGTGGATGGAGAGGGCGTGGTGGGCGTGGACACTATAACTCACCCGGCCGTGGGAACCACTATAATCGTGGTCGTGGACCCAATTTCGGCCGTGGTCGAGGCAGAGGGCGTGATGGTATTTCTAAACCACCACACTTGACAAAATCAGTGTGCCACAGATGTGTAATGGGGAATCATTGGATTAAGACATGCAGAACTCTCAGACATCTTGTTGACCTCTACAAAGAAAGTCAGAAAGGGAAAAATCCAGAAGCCCACTTGGTCCAAGATGGCGATGGTGACTTTGACCATTATCAAGATGATCTTATGGATTATGAAACTTCTGATTGCTTAAACGAATAAGTTGATTTCAACATCAAGTTTTTTGTTTTGCTTTGCTTTCACGTTTTTATTATTATTTTTGTTGCTTTCAATTTATCTTGATTGCTTTCAATTTTATATATATGAAATCTCTTAGATATTATTACACTAAGAAAATGCCAATGTTGCGGGTATAGACAGTCTGATGAAGGGCTACGGCCAAGATAGTATTAAGGACACACATCTAGAGATATCTGATGCTTTATACTCACCTAGCCTATTGAGTTTCAAAGATATAAGAATGAATGGTTTTAGTATTGAAACAATAGCTAACGGAAAGAAAGAGTTCCTTTAGATATAAAAAATTCGCCCAAGACCATAGAAAAATGGTCGAGACTCTAACTGCATTCTCTACTAATCTTTACTATGCCAAGATCAGTATGATAAAGGCAAATTCCATGGTAAACAAAGTGTTTACCCACAAAAAAATTCACTAAATGGCACAACCGGCTTATGGCCATCCTGGTTCAAACATGATGTAAAAATTGATATCTAATCCAAAAGAGCACACATTAAAAGAAAGAAAGAGTTATCCAAAGAATCTCATGTGTGTAGTATGTACACAAGAGAAACTCATTGATAGGCCACGGGGGCAAGTGTGGAACATTGGCACATGCCCATACATAAAACAGCCTGACCAAATCTTTTAATAAACACATACAGCTGATTGCTAGACCATTACTCATGACGTCAAAACCCCGAGTCTCAGCTTGGGATCACAAAAGTTTACATGAATCTGAGTTAATACACATCAGGCCATCTAGTGAGCATAGATATCCTCCATCTCGATTATTAACGGGTCAAAAACCAGACATATCCCATCGTAAGACATTTGGATGTGTTGTCTATGTACCAATTTCTCCACCACAGAGAACTAAGATGGGACCTCAAAGGAGGATGGGGATATATGTTGGATATGATTCTCCCATGATTATTAAGTACCTAGAGCCGACAACTGGGTGATCTATTTAAAGGCCATTGTGATAACTCGCCCTTCGGGATAATGGTCGAGAGAGTAAAAGTCAGAATCCGGAACCAAGATTTGGGGAGTCTACATATTTGGAGGAATGTTGAGTTTTTATCATATAAATCTTGACATGGATCGAAGAAAATAGAAGATTGGTCGATCATCTACTTTGTGGTCGAGTCGCGGGCGATAGAGATCGATCGGAAAATTTTGAAGTACGGGAAGGCTGAAGAATGGATCTTAAGTGAACTATGAGTTGAAATAAGCTGCTCTACTATTGTTAGAAGTGTATAACATTGATCTGACGGCCGTTTTGGAAGCATCATATTATTGGAAGCACGATGGTTTAGAAGCTCGACGTTTTAGAAGTACAACGTTTCTTAACCACATAGTTTTCTCCAAAACTTCGTATAAGCGGAATATAATTTGAGAGACATCTTAGGTTGGAAGAAGGAAGGGAGTTAAGCAGGACGAGAGGTAAGCACGACGGGATCGAAGCACGACGGGGAAAACCCGAAATCGGGCACAAACCCTAATTTCGGTATTATAGAATTTTTTTGAGGAAGCGGGAGGCTCGGAAAATATTTTCCATCAAGGTCAGAATTATTTTGGAGTGTACCAAAAAATATTCAGAGCATCAGAACGGAAGCAGAAAAATATTCGGATTGATCGCGGGTCAGAAATTCACCAAAAGGGCCAAAATCGCGTAAATCGACCGAGAAGCTCGAGGTGGATTGATCTAAGGGATCAGGACGTGGTGTCAACCATTAAACCTGCTGAGTCTCAAAAAAAGAAGGAGGTGTAGACGTGCATGAAGCAGAAGCATGCGTTTTTGATACACAGAAGCACGAGGTGCCGCACAACCTGCGATCTAAGCATGCTGAGTGACATGTGTGAACTGTGGTGTCGACATATAAGACATGTTGAGGGAGTGGTTTCATTTGGCATGACATCCTGGTCATGCATCCAGACATGTGGAACACGAGGTGTCGCGACACATGCGTCTAGAGCCATGCGAAGCGACACACGGCTGCCACAAGGCTTACTTCTGATTGGTTGCTGAAACCTATAAATAGCTCACGAACCCTTCTCTTTTTTACACATCCGTACCTGTCCAAAGAAAGTTAAAAAATGAGAGAGAAAGTAGAAAAAGAAAGTAAGAGTTTTCGAGAGTTTTAGAGAGATTTCAAGGTTAGTTTCTCTACTGATTTCGAATCAAAGCCTAGGGAAGGTTCTGTCCAACTGAAGGTCAGTCAAGTGAATATCTTAGAAGAAATTCAACGTAGCTAGAGAGAGAGAGAGAAAGAAAGTACCTGAGTTCTGAAGACTGATACTTAACCCATAAGCCGAGTTCTGTCCAGTCGAAGATTTTCTGTTATTGTTACACGAAAGCTCTGCCCAAATCAATCCGTCCAACCAGTCATATTATTTGATGATCAAAGGGAGGTTCTTTCCAAGTCAAAATTAGTCCAGTCCAGTCCATTCAAGTCATCCATTGGGTTTTGGCCAAGTCCTCTCCGATCAACCAGCTTTTTCTCGCCTAGAACATTGTGAGTTGGTTTTGTGTTAGTTCTGCTTGGAACTTAGGATAATTTTGTGAGTTGGTTATATTTGACTTCTGTTTGGAATTTACGATAGATCGAGTCAGCATATAGATTATAATGATCAAACTATTTATGGTAGAGTCCTTAGAGTTATTTTGTTAATTAGAACCGGACACAGTTTAGCACGAGCTAAGCTGAGAATAATTGGAATTAAGACTGAGTTAATAACCTGGTTAGGAATAGGACTAGGATGTATCATGTTTGCTATTATTGTGTGTTGATATGGTTGAGTGCAGGTTCCCCTTCTCTTTAAGGATAGTTTCATAGCAGGAGGCTAAACTATCTAGGTAAGGGTTTAATTGAGTGATTGCTTGTTTATATAATGCTTGTTGATTAACGTTAGCCAGATCTTGGTAAGGTAGTGACTAACCGGTTGAGTTGTTATTTATTAAGTATTGTTGTTTACTTGTTAAGATGTTAGTTTAAATGTCTTAGGCCATATAGGCTGGACTACTGGTACTATTGGTTAGTCTCGAGTCTAAATGATATCGCTAAGTTGTGGATAGTTAGGTATTCTGGAATCTATGTTTTTAGGCTAGGTACTAGAATTGGTTTGTGTTTTGTGTGTGATGCCGACAGCATCTATGTAACCCCCCCATGCTAGGCATGTTTAGGGGTGGATTAGTGTTTCCTTGGCCTCTTACCCAGCGGGTTCAAGGAAATTCCTTATTCGCGGGATCGGGAAGACTCATAGAGACGGGGTCATGGCCTAGGGATGAGTATTACACGACGGTGTAATGTGGCAGTGACCCGATGGACTGTGGGCTGTCGCGCGGTGCCCCGAATGACTGTGGGCCACTGTTGGTTGAAAGATCCTTCTTCTAGCTTTTGTGGTAAGGAGATAGGATATTGCCGATGTAGAGAGGCGGAACACGAAGTCACCAGGGCCCATGTTAGAGTGTCATGTTGAGTTAGAGTGTTGAGTTGTGTATAGGGTTATGAAACCCTAGGGTAAGTGTAACACTGACATACGGTGTTGCGAGTTAGATTGAGTCGTAGTTAGTTATTATCTTATTATTGTGATATTGGTGATTGATTTGTTTTGCAGGTTTCTAACACTGAGATCTAATTATGGGTTTGGTACCGGATTAGACTTGGTGTCTGTTTGGTTAGTGTAGACCCAAAATTGATTGTTATATTGTTTGAGCGATTGCTTATGAAGAATGGTGGATATTGAAGCTATGTGGTATCATTGATTGGCCGATCATGTTCTTGTCTGATTGTTGGTCGACCGGTTGATGATACTTGTTTAGTCTAAGTGTCTAACACTACATGAGTACGGAACTCAGACATATATGGTTAACTAAGGATTAGTTGTGTAGCCTTTACTTTGATTGCATGCTTAAGCTAGATTGATTGTTATTTTTTGTTGTCTGGGTTTGTTATTCAGTTGTTGGTAGAGGCCACCAACTCACTGAGTGACATTAGGTTACTCATCCAACTCTGTTGTCCTTTTTGTAGGTATCTTTAGATATAGTTGACCGAGATAGCATGGATCTGGACATTAGAATCACCATAGTAAATTTTTATGCCTTTTGTATACGGTATTTTGGTTTTTGTTTAGTTGACTCGATTTGGTGTTAGGCCAGGACCGGTTTTGAATTATAAATTGTATGGATATTTATTGAGTCAAGAAATATTTGATGTATATGTGCATCATGAGTACTCTGATATTTGACTAGTCAGGTCTAACACAATGTTAGGTCGTTGTACGGGTTAAAAAGCATTAGGCTTCGATTTAACGAAAACCGTTAACTCTTGGTACGGGTTGCAAAGCCTTATGCCTTGATTTAGTGGGACGAGTTAGTGGATGACTGTTCTAAGTCGTGGAGTAAATTTGTTGACTCTGGCTCGATCGTCTCTAGCCCGTCACGTAGCGCTTATGGACCATGGTGTTGGGTTGGACGGTCAGTCATGTTCTTGTTTGATTGTTTGCTGGCCGGTTAGCCTTTCATCTCAAACCCTGTGTGTTGGTCGATTAATCGGTCATGTTCTTGTTTGATTGTTGGCTGGTTGATCGACCATATGTCTAGGACGGTTCGGGGGTGTTACAGCCAGGTACACAGATTGCAAGTTTAATAAATCGACTATCCAACATCAGGGGAAGAAAATAATAAGCTAGTAAAAGAAATAAGAATGGAATCAACCATCATTGTCTTGGCAAGATCCTCGAACTAAAGAATGTGGTTTAGACATCGAAAAGATTATACATTTACAAAGGCTAGCTAATCAATTTCCAGACTCATTTGCTGACTAGAAAAGAGTGACTAAGTCATATATACCAGCTTGTAATGCACTAAATTCGAATTTCATGTCCAAGAGAGACACAGTCAAATTGTTACAGAGTCTAAACAACGTATGAAACGTGGTAGACCAATAGGTTCCAAAAGATAAGAATCCTCAGAAACAAAAGAAAGGTGCAGAGAATGATAATAAATCCGAGGTCGAGGAAACCATCTCAGACATAGTCATGGCCGGCCGTAAGATACCATATAATGTGGCTTGGGATGCCAAGCTGCACGGTACTAAAGCACCTGAAATAATGAGATTGCAATCAATTATATCATGTCTGGAATACAATGGAACCAAAAGAAAAGATGTCGACATAAGATAATTTATTTGCATACAAGGTAGCACTTGAACTTATGGATATAAACGAGGATCATGAACCCACGTCAATATAAGAGTGCGCACTCGTAGAAAAGATTGGATTAGATGAAAAATGTGTGGTTAAATAGTTTAAAGAAGAGAGGCGTATTTGACCATATGATTAAGATGCCATAAGATATAAAATCAGTGGATATAAATGGATCTTTGTGAGGAAGAGAAATGAAAAGGTGAAATCGTGAGATATAAGACATAATCACGTGGTCTAAGTTGTCTATGTTTTTACTTACAACATTCAAGCACAGCTTGTTGCACAAAGATTCTCACAGAGATCATAAATAAATTATGAAGAGACATACTCCCATGTGGTGAATGCTACTACATTTCGATTTTGATAAGTCTGGCCATTAGATTTGCATCTAATGGATGTAGTAACTGCATACTTATATGGTCCACTGGATAATGAGATATATATACATGGAAGTACCAGAAGGTACTGAGCTCAAAGATAAGAAAAACAGCACTGTATAAGGCTGAACAAATCTATTTATGAACTGAAACAAAGCAGCTGCTATATAATATAATAGACTAAGTGAATACTTAGTGAAAGAGGGCTGTAAGAATGACCCAATCAGTCCATGCATATTTATAATGAAATCCAGCCATGTTTATTTATACTAGCCATGCCAAAGAGGGGTTAATTGGTTTTGTTGATACAGATTTATCTTTCAGACCGCAAACAGGTTATTTTTACATACGGTAGGATTGCAATATCTTGGCGATCCATACCATTCAGAAACATTAGACTGCAATATATTAGCTATTCATGAGGCACCTAAGGGAGTGACCGGAAGTATGTTTGGTTGAAGACCATAACCCAACATGTCCGATCAGAGTATGGAGTGGTCGACGGCAAAGAAGCACATACTGCCCAAGTTTTCTTCACTCACGAGTTGATACAAATGGCAAGGTCCAAGTACTTCAAATTTCAACATCAACCTTTAGTAAGGTTCAAATCAAAGGGAGTAATACGTGTTGTACTCTTTTTCCTTATCCATGGTTTTACCCGATTTTATCCCTTTGGGTTTTGGATTTTTCTTGGAAAAGTTTTAATGAGGCAACATCCAAAGCGTATTACAAGCTCTAATGGTTATGGCATCCAAGGGGAAGTGTTATAAACCATATTGTGGATTGCCCTAACTAGGCCGGATAGTCCTAACCAGCCCATAGACCAAACCGCCTGGTCTTTTTTTTTTCCCTCGTTGTATTAGGTTTTATACTATTTCCTTTTCCTTATGAATTTAAGATTTGTAATCTTTTCATATTTCTGTATCTTGTAATTCCTATATAAAAAGATCTTATGTTATGAATGAAAGATACAACTTTCCCAAGTTTTACAACAATAACCATATATGGAGTCGCCCCACAAAACCTTTTCCTTCTGACGGCAAATCACAACAAAACTAGAACATAATAACGCATATACAATCTTTTGTCTGATGTGTTCAGTATCTAAAAACAAAACCAAGTGGAAAAGTATAACATTCCTGGTCCATTCTTGGAACACTCTATAGGTTAGCGAGGTTCTTGGAGCTAATGGAAAGAGAGACTTATTGCAACTTTAGGTATTAGAAATTTGTATACAATATGTACTCACACATACCACTCTATATCATCACCACCAACGCATGTTTCAAACGAAGAAGAGTCATTTTCATATAAAATAGTTCTCAGGTGCCAAAAGACAAATCCTATACCCATATCTAACGAGTTTAAAAGACATGTGACAAACATAGAAACATGCGAGAAAAAGAAACATGAAGAGAGAAACAAAGTCCAACAAAAGCCACATCCTCTTTTCTTCATGGCCTGCAAAGTATACTGGAGGAACGAGCAAGCCGAATAGTCAGACCACCGCCGTGAACACTTGTCTCAACCTTGATTGTGTTCCTTTCATATGGATTTCTGCAACCTGGGCAACACCCTTCTCCATCGCAGATCGTCTTGTGGCAGAAAAGGCAGAGTCGGAATCCACAAGGGCATGGCAAAAAATTAGAATCTGTTAAGTCCAGATCTTCATAGCAAATGGGACATGAAGATGGCACAGCCACAGAACTAAAATGCAAGTTCATAACCGGAAAACTACAGTGCTTCTCCAAATTAGGCAGACCCTGAGGACGGAGCTTATCATCCGGCCTCCACGCCTGGTTGCTCTTCTGCTTATCTGACTGCTTGACACTCTCATGCTCTTCACAGGACTCAGGAGGAGGATACTCTTTCTCATGATTTTCATCATCAGCTGCTAAAGCATCAGCAAAAGCCTCCCAGTCATCCAAACCACCGTCATTGTCCTCTTCGTCTGTTATACTACCAGAGCAAGAACCACCACTCCCACTACTACTGCTGCTGCTACTACAATCAGGGACTGAATTGATATCACTTAGGACACTGTTGGGGCTATTCGAAAGCGACTCTATAACGCTTTCATGACAATGTGTTCCATTGTTATCCTCTTCTCCACCCATCTAGATTCTCAACCGGACAATCTCTCTGACCTTTATCCCATTTGCTAATCATCGCAACTGATAGGAAAATCCACAATCAAGAACCTAATCAAATCATGTGAATGGAAGATTAAAGAACCAAAATGTATAACCTTTATGATGATACCTTGAGAAAGCCATTGCTCACGGCGAAGGCCTAGCTTGCTCTGTTTCAATTTCGTCGCCCTATTCGTCTGCGAGCCAATGCAATCATCAGAAACCCCACAACGAACACATCAAAGAGTGAATCCAATTAATCGAATTGAGAGAAATGAGTGAGATTAGAGGAAGAAGACAACAAATGAAAACATACCTTTTTCTTTTTTCCGAAATCCCTCGCGCTTAAAGCTGCAGTAGCAGATGCGTCGGTGATCGAATCAGAAATCATGGCTTGCCAAATCAAAATGGAAGATACTTAAAAACCCTTATCAGATTTGTTGCGAGAAGGAAGAGACAAGAAACATGCGTTATTTTTTGTTCCTTCTTCTTTGTATGTTGCTTCTGTGGGAGCAGATAGCAGAGAGCAGAGAGCAGAGAGCAGAGAGCAGAGAGATGATATAAAGAGATAACGAAAATCCTCGTCTCCGCACAGAGCTTTTCATTACAAGAATACCCCTGGATTTGACCGTCGTACACACTCGGAGGTAGGCGCTGTTTTGTAGTCATGTCAGATCTACAAATGTTAGTTTCTTTTTTCTTTTTTTTTTTTTTTTTTTTGTTAAAGCCCATTATAAAAGATTAAGTGTTCGTCGAGTTTGAGATGTTCCGAAGAGCCGTTCGATCCGACCGAATCTGATCTACATGGAAAGGAGGACACCGCTAATTCTCACCTCCTTTGCTAGATGGTCTGCACACAAATTCCTTGTTCTAGGGATATGAAAGATGATGAAACCAGAAAAACTATCTCATAAGAGATGGAAGCAAAAGCCGGCTAGTCGATTGGGTTTGCAATCATATCAATCAAGTCGGAGCAATCTGTCTGTACATGTATCGTGGTTACTAACAACACACGTCGGTAAGACATCACCCGAATAAGCGTTTTCATCTCCGCATGAAGCGCCGAAATACTTTGTCGAAACCCTTATAGTTCAAAATGTTCGATCCCCATTTGATCCCTATAAGTCCATCCGAGTCCACTAACCAAACCATGTTTGATCTATGAGGCATCAATTTGGCAGGTTGGGATCTGAATGTCGCTGGATGAGAATGATCTGATGTGGGAGAGGTGGTGCATCCTCTTCCGCTTCTTCCTCGTCTAGTTTGCAACTCTCTAACAATCTGTTTCTATCTTAGCTAATTGAAGAGTGTCAATAGGTGAGATTTATTTCCCACTGAAAACATTATTATTCATTGCCATCCATATAAACCATAGGATCTATGTGAAGGTTTCAATTAGTGGTTCCAAACAGGCCACATCTTTATTCCTCCAAAAAAAAGGGATCCATGTTTTGATAAACAGACGTACTCGGTAAGTAACCCGGATGAGACGGATAGTCCGATAAAGTCCACACCTACAATGCAGGAGGCACTCAAAAAGAAGGTGGTTTATGGTTTACTCTTGGCCACCGCATCTAGGACAACTCTTATCAATGCCTAGATGTCGAAAAGCTAGTCTTTCTGTAGTCGCAATTCAACCTGTCCGCGCTTGCCACATATAGTGTTTCCTATTCCTTGGTGCCCAAACCTTCCAAACATGGCTTTGTAAACTAGTGATGCTTGGTTGAGTAATCTGGTCCAGGTCACTACTAGGTTTATTTTTCCGTAGCAGATCATATCCACATTTAACTGAGTAGACTCTAGATTTTGTATGGTTCCACACATAACCCCGTCCATGGACCACGTATTTTTAGGTCTCAAACCGAGTATACAATGTATATCTTCCGGATGGAAATAGCCTTGTAAGAGATAAATATCTCAATCCCTTGTATATCGCCTCGCCTAATAAGGAAGTGAACAGTTTTGGGTTTTGGAGGGTCACCCATTCCTAAGTTCTCGGAGGACGGGCGACAATATCTGGGATCCACGGTTTGGTTCATACTCTGGTATTAAGACCTTCTCAAATAGTTTCCCGTAAGCTGGATTTTAGGAGCAGTCTTGCTGCCATCATGCTTCTCCAACCATATGATGGGGAGTAAACCTTTTTTGTCTTCCAAGGGGAAAGATTGATTGTTAATCTTCCTCTAAGGACTCGAGCGAGAAGTGAGTTCGGCAATTGAATCAGTCTCCATGATTGATTTGCTAATAAAGCCACATTAAAGTCATTAAGGTCTAGAAACCCAAGCCCACCCTGATCATGTGGGACACAAAATTTGTCCCATGCAATCCAATGGACACCCCGGTTATTTTGACTCGAGCTCCACCAAAATTTGAAAATCACACCTTTTAATTTATCCACTACTCCTTGAGGTAGCAGGTAACACGACATAGGATATGTCAGTACTGCTTTAGCCACAACTTTAATTTGCACTTCCTTTCCACCTTTTGAAAGTAGCCTTGCCGACCACGAGTTGACACACCTGTTTAGGCGATCCTGAACGTAGGAAAAAGTTTTCATCTCTGGTAGTCCTAAGTACATCCCCATTGCTCCTTTTGTTGTTATTCCAAAGATGCTTTTAACATTTAGTTTCAAATTATGCTCCACTTTACCAAATATTAGTGAAGACTTTAATGAATTTAGTCTTTGTCCTAATACCTTCCCATAAGAATTTAAAATAGTGAGAATTTCTAAGCATTGTCCCACTTTCGCTTTACAGAAGAATAAGCTATTGTCCACAAAAAAATAGGTGGGAGATTCGCAGACTAGCCCAGGCCACCCGTAATCCAATAAATTGTTTTTCTAATTCTGCTCCATTAAGGAGGGAGATCAAACCTTCGGTGCACAAGATAAACAGAAAAGGTGAGAATGGGTCTCCGTGCCTCAGTCTTCTTTCAGGTGTAATCTTTCCCCTGGGTTCCCCATTAATGACCACTTGGTATGATACAGATGTCACACAGAACATCAATAGGTCAACCAAGTTCTCTAAAAATCCCAAGGGCAGCATGAGGGTTCTTATGAAGCTCCATTCACTACAAAAAAACAATAATGTGGTGAGGGCCGTTTTCATGGTTATTTCCTCGTAAATGAGCTTTTATGAGGAAATAACCACGAAACGGAAAACGTTGTGCCACATTCGTCGTAGCCCATATTTCCTCACTAAAGTCTCGTAACTTTACGAAGAAAGAGTTCGTCGTAAATACGGGCTTACATTTCCTCGTAAAAGACACGTAATATATTCCACGTAAAATATATGGTAATATCTCCTCGTTAAATACACTCAAAGCTTTCCTCGTTAAATACTCGTTAACCTTCGTTGTATTTTCCACGTAATTTTTTCCTCGTAAAGTCCACGCTAAGTTTCGTAGTTAATTCCACGTAAAATTAACGACGAATTTACTTTGAAACTTATTTTTTTCTGCATTGGTAATTAATTCTAATAAAATAACAAAAAATTATTTTAGAAAAAAAAAATTAAAATAATAGATGAAAACTTAAATATTTTATAAATATGTAAGTTTTAAATTTATATTACAACAAAAAGATATAAAAGAGCTACGGATGATTCTGGAAGTTGTCGTTCTTTCCGTCCATCTCGTCCTGGCGATCTGACTCTGGAATACCCAATTGTCTCCGTCTTGCTGCTAGCATCATCTCTAATTGTGGATTTCCAGCCGTTAGAACGTCTAGAAACCCTCGAGGGAACCCATTTGAGCTTGCGTCGTGCTTAAATCAAAATGCGTCGCGTTCAACTTCGAATGCAGCTACTCAGTCTCATCTTCCCGTCACTGAGCATAAGATGATGTTGCTCTTGGGACATCGTTAACCGAACCAATCCCCAATCTACGTCACTTTTTCTTAGGGACAACCTTTACAAAACTTAAAAATTAAAAGTTAGCTAATAATAAAAAGTTAGATACTAAATGAATAATAATAATAAAAATTTACCTGCTTGTAAATCTCATCCACTTCTGCTGTGGATAATGTGTCGGGTATCTCATCGGAGGACTTCTGGTCAGCTGGGTTTGGTGCTCTTCAACCCGAGCAACAACGTCGTTGTGGATTTGCTCGGATCTCGGATCTCCAAATTTTCCAGCCTTATTCTAGTGGGTCCTCTCGTAAAGTTCCTTAAGAGATCGAGAACTCCCATCTCTTTGGCCTAAAAATATTTTTTTTTAAATAATTAATCAATTAAAATAGATATAATAAAAAGTTATCTATTTTAAATATTTATTATCCCTAGACGGACACCGGTGTGGGGTGTTTGACCCGAAGAGTTAAGCATCGGCATGTTGCCATGCTCATTCTTCGTCAGACAGAAAGAGGAGCAGCTGTTGGTGACTGTGATCGATGTTGGAAAACTCAATTAATGGATAAGACCATCCCACACCTCCATTGTGAGCTCAGCGAGTTTTTCGTGCTCATAACCATCCACCAGATAATCGTCCTTCAAGTTGGACACCGTGTCCAACAATCGCTCTTTTGTCTTTTTGACAAAAGCTTGTTTCACGTCCTCATTTACTCGTATAGACCAACACCATTTTGGTTGTAGATAAAAAAATATTAGATTAACAATTAGTCTAAAATATTTAAAAAATCTTAATAATTTAAAAATAAAATTAATAATCACTTACAACAAACATTTTGAACCACGTCTTTCTGACGTGGTTTGGCATCGTTTTCTAATTTGGATGTGCCTCGGGGAAGTAACCTTTGGTTACCCCGGTTACGCTCTGAGCGACACGATTATTACACTACAAGAAAACTCGTCCATTACTATGACGGGTTTTCCTCGTTATTTCCTAGTACATGGCCTTTTACTAGGAAATAACGAGGAAACGCGTTTCGTCGAAACACGTTCATCGTAAAGCCTTTTTCCTCATAATGTCCTAGCGAATTTACGAGGAAACATTTCCTCGTAAAGGCGTGATTAGATTTTCCTCGTAAGGTCCTCGTAGCGTTTCCTCGTAAACTCGTAGTAAGCTTTTACACGTAAGCTCATAGTCATACGTTACGAGGAACTTACTAGAACTAATTACGAGGACATTACTTGGAAACCATTCTGAGGATTTTGCTTCTAAATATTTTTTTCCCTATTAAAAAAATTAATTATAAATATAAATAATTTAATTTTTAAAAATAAAAAAATCAAATTATAAATAAAAAATAAAATATTTTATAAATAACTAAATAATATACAATTAAGTTTTAAATTTCATAATATACAATTAAAAATAAAAAAAAACTACGGATGCTGGTCGTGAAATTGCCGAACGAACTCGTCCTGGCTCGCCAAATCCTACTCGTCTCCAAAGTTGGTTGCCGGCTGTGACTGTGATGGTGGATGCTGTTGGGTTGGAATCCCTTCACGTTCCCGTCTCTGATGCAACATCTTCTCCAATTGCGGGTTTCCAACCGCCAAAATGTCGAGGACATCGGTGAGAGAAGTCACATGTTCGGTGAGCGAAGCCAACTGCGAGCGTAGCTGAACATTGACATCGTGCTGCTCCTGATGATAAGACGATGTCGCTGCAGGGACATCGTTAACCGAGCCAATCCCGATGATACACCCCTTATTCCTAGGGGCGACCTGTAAATAAAAATGTTAATAACTTTAAGAAAAAAATTAAAATAAATAATAAAAATTAATAGTAAAACAAATTATTTACCTCCTCGTAAATCTTATCCACTTCAACAGTGGATAATATGACTGGAGTCCCAGTCTGCTGAGTCAGTTGGGTCTGGCGTTCGTCAACTCGGGCAACAACCTCGTTGTAGATCCGCTCTGAAGCAGGATTTACAAACTGCCCAGCCTTATTCCGGTGGGTCCTCTCGTAAAGGTCTTTCAGATGGAAGAACTCCTTCTCTTTAACCTAAAAGTAATTTTTAAAAATAAATATTAATTTGGAATATTCAAATAAAATAAAAATTAAATAGTTATTAACAATCATCTTACCATGTCTAGACGAACTCCCCCGTGAGGTTTTCGATCCGTTGTGTGAAGCATCTTCGTGTTGCCATGCTCGTCTCTGGTCATGCGGTTCCGGAGTTTGTGTGGGAGGTTCTGACCGAGTCTGGCAACCCCCAATAGCTGATGAGGCCATCCCACACCGTGGTTGTGAGGCAATCGGGTTTCCCGTCCCCGTAACCATCCACCTGATTTAAAAAAATTAGAATTAAAGTCATTAATATTTTTAAATCTATATATATATATTATAATTTATAAATCTATACCTGATAGTCACCCTTCCAGTTGTAGACCATGTCGAGCAATCGTGCTCTTGCCTTGCCCTCAAACTCCTTCTTTACCCGCTGGTGAATCCCAATAGACCAACGATATTTTTGCTGTAACCAGAAAAAAAAGAGACGGATTAGTTCAATAATATTAATAATTTTAAATAATTAAAAATAAATTAAGTTGATCATTAATTAAACTTACAGCGAACGATTTGAACCACGTCTTTTTGTGTGGCTCGCCGTCTTCTTCCAATTTGGAGCTGCATCAGGAAAGTATCCCTTGATACAGTCCGTGACGCTAGTTGCGACACAATTGTCAAGACCAAACCTGGAAAGACACAAAATAAATCATTAATTAGATTAATTTGTAAATATTTTGTTAATTAAGAAATAAATTTTAAAAAAATTTAAAAAACTAAAACATACCATAATACGTTTTGGCCGTCCCGTTGGATAGGATCTAACTCTGGCAACCCTTCTCTGCCTGGAAGGGCCAAAATATCCTCCACCGTGTACACCGCAAAGGGTGAGTTCGGCGGCACCTGCAAATCGGGATGAACCCCGACCGGTAGAGGAGGTGGTGGAGGAGGAGGTGGTTACCGTGAGGCCGTAGAAGCTCCCTAAGTCTCGGGCACAGCGTCACGATCCGGAATCGAAGATGAACCGGGAGCTAACGAAGATGAACCCGGAGCATCCTGACGCCCAAAAATATCTCCGTAGTGACTCCCCTCGAGAGACGACGTCCTCTTACCAGCAGCCCTAGCAATCTTGCTCTGTCTAGGCATCTATATTTTTTTTTAAAAAAATCAAAACATTAATTCCCGTATAATTAAAAAAAAAACAGTTAAAAAAAGTAAACCAACCTAATATAAATTACCTAAACTAACCACCTAATCTAAATTACCTAAACTAACCACCTAATCTAAATTCCCTAAACTAACCACCTAATCTAAATTCCCTAATCTAATCACCTAACTATGAATTAGAGAGAACCTTTAGAGGATTCAGAGAGAAGCTTACTACAAAATGAGAAATCGGATTGCTCGAGTATATATAAGGAATTTTTTTTCCTCGTAAAGTCCTAGTAACGTTACTAGGACCTTACGAGGAAATATCTATGCCCGTGTTTTTATTTCCTCGTAAGGCTCTATTAATAACATTACTAGGACCATATGAGGAAAACACTTTACGAGGAAACCGCTTTACGAGGAAATAGCTATGCCCGCGTTTTTTTCCTCGTAAAGCCCTAGTAACGTTACTAGAACATTACAAGGAAACGGCTATGCCCGCGTTTTCTATTACTAGGGCTTTACGAGGAAAGGGCTTATAAATCCCTAAACTCTAAACCCCAAACCACAACTTCCTTAACTTATAACCTCTTCTACAACCAAACTCCTAACCTCTTCTACACATAAACCCCAAACCCCAAATGCAAATTGATTTTGTGATTAAACAAACTTAAAACATATATAATCCAAATTCATTTTTGTGATTAAACAAACTTATAAACATACATAATTAATTCGGATACATTGTCGTAATCTGTTGGGACATCATCATTTTCTAAAAACTCGTCGTCTACACCTTCGTCCGTGGAGTGATAAGGAACAGCTTCGTATTCACGATTATGCGGATCAATGAGTAAGAACTCATCAATTTCTGCTTCAGCTTCCTCGATCTCATTGGTGTTTTCTTCTTGTAATGGTGGTTCTTCTCCAGCGATTATTCGTCCTCGAGGTGTAACTTTGATAACAGCTAACCAGTTTATTCCCGAGGTAGTAATCCGAGGGTATGGAATGAAGCAAACTTGATCTTCTTGGGAAGCTAATATGAAAGGCTCGAACTTGTTGTACCTACGAAAATAAAGATCAATGTAAAAATTAATTAATACTGGAAACGTGGATATTAAAAAAAAGAATTTGTTGTACCTTCGTCCACCGTTGACATCAACTACACCGTTCTTGTTAATCCGAACACCTCTGTTTACGACGGGGTCGTACCACTCACACTTGAAGATAACGCATTTCAAACCCATACCCGGGAATTGAACTTCATAAATCTCCTGCAAGATCCTGTAGAAATCTGCTTCGAGTTTCACACATATTCCATACTTACTTGTCTCCTGGTGTCTACCATAGTCATAGGTATTAAAAGTATAGCCTCGGGTGAAATACATCGATGATGTAGTGACCTTTGCAACTGGACCTTGAAGTAATTCGCGAAACCATGCGGGATATCTCAGGATCGTCATAATCAACCTACAACAAAAAGTAATATAACTAGACATTAGACTTACTTTGTGGTAATGTATGCATACAATTTAAATAATAAATAAATACATGTTTCCTCAACCACTTGACAAAGTGTTGATCTTTCATTTTGTCTAACTCAGTTGTCGATATACCAGGTATTGCTTCCTCGACTTGAGTCTCAAATTGGCTGTAAAATCATATATGTTTTGTTATATATTTAATATTGAATATATATATATATATATAAGTGTGTATGTTTATATATTTACCTTTCAAAATAAGCAATCAATGGATGCTCGCAATTAAGAAGAATATAAAGGTGTGCACTATGGACGTCTTCATCACTCGACCACCAAACCTCTTTCAATTTCCCACCCAATCGCCCAATTTGACAAAAGATGTCTGCAACATCGTCTTCCATATATGTCGGCACGACACCACCATCATCATATCTTCTTGGAGCTCATTTCCTTGAACGTACTTTCGGTGCAAAGTAGTACGAAGTGAAATGTGATGTTTCTTCCGTCAAACTTCCCGCAACAATAGAACCTTCAACTCTTGCTAGGTTTTTGGATTTTCCTTTCAAAGTTTTCATGGCCCTTTCATACTGATACATCCATCCATAATGCACGGATCCACGAAGTAATGCCTCATACGGGAGGTGGACAACTAGGTGTTCCATGATGTCGAAAAAAATTTGCGGGAATATTTTCTCCAAGTTGGAGATTAAGACGGGGATGTTTTCATGAAGTTGCTGGACAACTTCCACTTGAAGAGTGCAGGTGCTCAGATTCCTAAAAAATTCTCCAATTCCTTATATATGTACGAAAACAAAAATTATCCACATTAGTATATATATATATATAGAAATAAATTAATCATGTCATCGTATTATATTAATTAATTACCTGAAAGTGCTTCATGTACTTTTGCCGGTAGTAGCTGCGCAAACGCAAAGGGAAGTAGTCGCTGCATAAAGACATGACAATCATGGCTCTTCATCCCGGAGAACTTTTTCCCTTTCTTAAAACATCTTGAGAGATTTGAAACATACCGATCAAGGAACTTCACTTCCGAAGCCACCCAGTTGAACAACACAGACTTTTTTCTGATGACAGTCTGAATATTGGAACTGGAACTTGTCCATTGCTTTTTATATGTAGCTCACTCCTTGAGCAGATATCGGGTAAGTCCAACCTTGATTTTATGTTGTCTTTCGTCTTCCCTGGGACATTCAATATAGTGTTCATGATGTTCTCAAAAAAGATCTTCTCTATATGCATCACATCGAGGTTGTGGCGCAAAAGAAGATCTTTCCAATATGGCAATTCCCAAAATATACTCTTTTTGTGCCAATTGTGCTGAACACCATAAGAATCATGCATATTACTGGGAACATGCCAATTCCCACCACGAGGAGCTGTTTCTAGAGCACAGTAGTAATCGATTTGCGCTTCGATTTGTTCTCCAGTTAAATATGGAGGAGGAGTGTCTCTGACAACCCTTTTTTGTCTGAACAATTTCTTGTTTCTTCGGTATGGGTGGTAAACGGGAAGAAATCGACGGTGACAATCGAACCAACTAGTCTTCCTACCATGCTTCAACTGAAATAATCAGTGGTTGTAGAAAAACGTCGAGAGATCTTTTTGGATGTTTTGGACCAGGTATTAATATGCTCATGAATAGAAACTCTCTTTGCATGCATATCTCCGGTGGCAGGTTATACGGTGTACGAAAGACCGGCCACAATGAATATTGTCTCCCAGACATTCCAAATAGACTAAATCCATCAGTGCATAATCCAAGATACACATTCCGGCTATTGCTAGCGAAATGTGGATGTACATTGTTAAAATGTTTACAGGCTCTTGCATCTGATGGATGAGTCATCTCTCCATCCGTCTGAGTATGCTCGGCGTGCCATCTCATACCTCCAGCAGTCTCCTCAGATTGGTACAATCTTTTCAATCTGTCTGTGATTGGTAGGTACTACATCCTTTGGTACGGTACCCTATTACGCCCTCGACCTTGCGGTTTGAATCGTGGCTTCTTACAAAATCGACATTCTTCTAACTTCTCATCATCTCCCCAGTAAATCATGCAGTTGTCGATGCAAACGTCTAGCATCTCATAGGGCAACCCAAGACTATATACCAATTTCTGAATCTGATAATAAGATTCAGCAAACACATTGTCTTCTAGCAAATACTCTTTCAACAAGTTTGTCCATGCATCCATACAATTTTCAGGTAGATTGTGATCGGTTTTAATACTCATCATTCTAGCAGCCAACGGCAATTTAGACAGAACTTCTCTACAACCGCTGTAAATTGGCTCATTCGCAGCATTTAACATTTTATAAAACTTTTTTGCATCTAAGTTAGGTTCTTCAACTTCATAATCATCATGAGTTACAAAGGCATCACCTACCATATCATGAACCCTATCACAATCTACCATTTGTTCCTCTTGGTGATGATAGCTATTTTCATTACGCAAATGATCAACCGATTCAACCTGAAAATTGCTATTACTGCTGCTACCTTCATTCCTACAACTAGCATCGTCTTCTCCATGTTGATACCAAATATAATAATATGACATGAAACCTCTATTTATTAAATGCTTCCAAACATTTTTACGATGACCTAATTTTGTATTGCAGCATTTCCGACAAGGACAGAACATCTTACCACTTTCCTGCGTGAGTGGTGTAGAATCGGCTTGATGCATAAACGTCTCACCCTTCGGGATATTGATTCGTCACCCTCCCGTTATTATCTCTGTGTGAATACATCTACTTCCGCAACTCGAAAATATTTCACGGACCGGACATTTTTTTGTGTTTGATCAAGCTTATAGTTGATTATTTCTTGGTGTGTTTCAAATGAATCACAAATGTGGTATGTATAGAAATTTTCGAATCTGAGCATTTACTAGGAAATTGCTAGGAAATTTAGGTACAAAACACGTTTTTGATTTAAATTCCATATTTTCTATCCAGTTCCTCCTAATTTCGTAGTAACAAATCTGTTCCTCTTAATTTCGTAGTAACACTTTACTAGGACTTTACGAGGAAACTAACTTACTACGGGCTTACGAGGAAATGTACTATTGCCACGTAATTTTCTCGTAACGTTACTACGGTGTTACGAGGAAATATTTTTCTCGTACTTGTACGAGGACCTTACGAGGAATAATTGTTTCCTCGTAATTTCGAAGTAATTTCGTAGTAAATTTACGAGGAATTATTTTCCTAGTAAAATTTCGTAATAACTTCTTAGTTTTCTTGTAGTGTTAATCCCAAACCTGAACTGAACAAAAACAAATTAAAATTGTTATATATTTGAATATTGTTATAAATAAAAAATATTTTTAAACATGAAATGTACCAGAGAGTGTCCTCCGGTCGATGGGGGTCTAAGACTGATAAATCTTCTCTGCCTGGCTGAGCGAGAAGATCCACGACGGTGTACCTAGCATAAGGAGCCGTCGGCGGCACCAACAAGTTTGGATGAACTTCGGCCGCAGCAGGAGGAAGAAGAGGAGGAGGAGGCTCGTCCTCCGGAACATGATCCTGCGCTGGTGGCGCAGCAAACGGAGGAACAGGTGGTACAACAAAAGGAGGCGACTGCGAGACTCTTTGAGAAGACTGAGTCTCGGGAATAGTATCTGGAACCAAAGAACCGGGAGATGAAGAAGATGATACGCCTATATGAATACCATGCACACCAAACATGTCTCTGTAATGACCCGCCGCGTTCCTAAGCTTATTCTTTCTAACCATCTAAGAAAAAAACTAATTCAAAATATCAATCATTTTTTAAAGAAAAAACATAAATATGTTACTAACATTTTAAAATCATCATCCTATATCATCAAAAAAATTTCTATAAACTTATCTAAAAAAACTTAGCTAAATTCCGTAAACTAAAACTTATCATCCTAAACTAATCCCAAACTAACCACCTAAACTAATCCTAAACTATTACTTAAACTATCTAGAGAGGAAGTAGAGAGGAATACCTTAAAAGGAGATACAGAGAAAATTGCTACAAATGAGAGCACTGGGATGGCTATAGTTTATATAGGGAGTTATATTTCCTCATAAACTACTCGTAAGCTTATGAGCAATTAACCAGGCCCGCATTTTTTCCTCGTAAAGCCATCATTAACTTAACGAGGAATTAACCAAGCTCGTCTTTTTTTCCTCGTAAAGCACTCATTAAATAACGAGATATTAACCAGGCCCGCATTTTTTCCTCGTAAAGCCATAATTAACTTAACGAGGAATTAACCAGGCTCGTCTTTTTTTCCTCGTAAATCACTCATTAAATAAAGATATATTAACCAAGCTCGTCTTTTTATTTAACGAGGAATTTACCAGGCCCGCTTTTTCAGCACACGGGGATTTTACGAGGAAATAGCTTACGTGGAATTAACCAATCCCGCGTTTTCGGTTTACGTGGAATTTACGAGGAAATGGTACTTACGTGGAATTAACTAGGCCCGTATTTTCTCTTTACGTGGATTTTATGAGGATATAAAATTTTCTGTTAATTTATCAATTCAAAAAAAAATTTATGAGAAGAATATAAATGTGTGCACTATGGGATCTTCATCACTCAATCACCAAACCTCTTTTTTAATTTCCCACCAAATCGCCAAATTTGGCAAAAGGTATTTGGAACATATTTTTCCAAATATGTCGGCACAACACCACAATCATCATATCTTCTTGGAGCTCGTTTCCGAGTATGTAATTTCGGTGCAAAGTAGTATAATGTAAAGTGTCATGTTTCTTCCGTCAAACTTCCGGCAACTGTAGAACCTTCAACTCTTGCGAGGTTTTTAGCCTTTCCTTTCTAATTTTTCATAGCCCGCTCAGACTGATACATCCATTCATAATGTACAGGTCCTAGAAGCAATGCCTCATACGGGAGGTGGAAAACTAGATGCTCCATGACGTCATAAAATGCTGGCGGAAATAATTTCTCCAAGTTGCAAAGTAACATGGGAATGTTCTCATGAATTTATTGAACGACATCCTCTTTAAGAGTGTGTGTGCTCGAATCCCTGAAAAATGCTCTAATTCCTTGTATATTTCTAAAATATAAACACATTAGTAGTCATATTATATATATATATATATATATTACGTGCAAGTGCTTCATGTACTTTTGTTGACAGTAGCTCCACAAATGCAAACAGAATTAGTCGTTTCATAGAGACATGACAATCATGACTCTTCATTCCAAAGAAGTTTTGACTTTTTTCAACACATCTAAAAAGATTTGAAACATACCCATCAGGGAAATTCACTTCTGATGCCACCCAGTTGAACAACACCAACTTTTGTTCTAATGACAGTCTGAATATCGGAACTGGAACTTGTCCCTTGCTTTTTATATATAGCTGACTTCTTGAGCAAAGATCAGGTAAGTCCAACCTCAATTTTATGCTGTCTTTCGTCTTCCCTAGGACATTCAATACTGTGTTCAAGATATTCTCAAAAATAGTTTTTCTCTATATGCATCACATTGAGGTTGTGACGCAAAATAAGATCCTTCCAATAAGGAAATTCCCAAAATATATTCTTCTTGTGCCAGTTGTACTGAACTCCGTAAAATTAGGTATATTACTGGGAACATGCCAATTACCACGACGAGGAACAGTTTATAGAGCACCGTAGTAATCATTTTGCGCTTTGATTTGCTCTCCAAATATAGAGAAGGAGTGTCTCTCACAACCCTTTTATGGCTGAATCTTGTTTCTTCTGTACAGATGGTGAATGGGAGAAATCGACGGTGACAATCGAACCAAATTTTCTTCCTACCATTCTTCACATGAAACACATATGTCAATCCATTACAATATGGACAAGATAATCTCCCATGTGTAGTCCATCCATACATCATCCCATATGCAAGAAAGTCACTTATGGTCCACATAAGCATCGCTCGCATCGTAAAATTTGCTTTCGTTGAACACTCATACGTCTTCACCCCTGTTGATCACATATCTTTCAACTCTTTTATCAGTTGTTGTAGAAAAATACCGAGAGACCTTTTTGGATGCTTTGGACCAGGTATTAGTATGGTCATGAATAGAAACTCTCATCGCATGCACAGCTCCGGTGGCAGGTTGTATGGCGTAAGAAAGTCTGGCCACAATGAATATTGTCTCCCTGATATTCAAAATGGACTAAATCCATCTGTGCATAATCAAAGATACACATTCCAGCTATTGCTAATCTGGATGTAATTTATTAAAATGTTTCCAAGATCTTGCATATGATGGATGAGTCATCTCACCCTCCGTCTAAGTATGCTCGGCATGCCATCTCATCCCTCTAGCAGTCTCCTCAGATTGGTACAATATTTTCAATCTGTCTATAATTGGTAGATACCACATCCTTTGGTACGGTACCATATTACGCCTTCATCCTTGTGGTTTGAATCTTGGCTTCTTGCAGAATCGACATTCTTCTAACTTCTCATTATCTTCCGAGTAAATCATGCAATTGGCGATGCAAATGTCTATCCTCTCCAAAGGAAATCCAAGAATATAAACCAATTTCTTAATCTCATAATAAGAATCAGCAGACACATTGTCTTCCGGAAAATACTCTTTAAGCTAGTCTGCCCATGCATCCACTTAATTTTTAGGTAGATTGTGATCAGTTTTAATATTCATCATTCTAGCAGCCCACGACAATTTAGAGAGACCTTCTCTACAACCACTAAAAATTGTTGATTCGCAACATCTAACATTTCATAAAACTCTTTTGCATCTATGTTAGGTTCTCCAGCTTCATCATGAGCTACAAATGCATCACCTACCATATCATGAACCCTATCATAATCTACCATATGTTCCTCCTGATGGTAACTATTTTCATTATGAAAATGATCAACCAGTTCAACCTGAAAATTGCTATTACTACGGCTATCTTCATTCCCACAACTATAACCTTCTCCATGCTGAAACCAAATATAGTAATGTGGCGTGAAACCTCTATTTACTAAATGATTCCAAACATTTTCATGAGGGCCTAATTTTGAATTGTTGCATTTCCGATAAGAACAAAACATCTTACCGCTTTCCTACGTGATCGGTGTAAAATCTGTTTGATGCATAAATGTCTCAATCCCTTCGAGATATTCTTTTTTCAGTTTGTTCTCTATTTTACGTTTTCAATTTTGTTTGGATGTGTTTTAAAACTCAAACAACATATTTGTAGGAAATTTTTGATTGGTAAGTGACATTTTATCAGGAATTTACGAGGAAAATTGGTAGGTATACGCCCAACTACAAACACGTTTACAACTAAAAAGTAGTTGGCCTCGTTCTTTCCTCACTAAATGCTTTCCTCGTAAAATACTCGTAACATTAGCGAATAATTTATGAGGAAACATAGTATGCCACATAATAAGATTGCTAAATAACGTCTCTTTTGTGAGGAAACATGTATTTCGTTTATTCACGACGAATTTACGAGGATTCATAATTTTCTCGTAATTTACTCGTAAAACACACATAATTTTATGAGGACCCATTTTCCTCGATAAATTTCGACATTATAAATTGTTTTCTTGTAGTGATTCTACTCTATCATAAGCTTTACTCATGTTCGTCTTAATAGCCATGAATTCTTGTCTACATCTCGGGGTAGTGCGGAGAGCAAGAAATTTTTTTTGTGCTATTAGGATGTTATCAAAGATTAAGCGTCTCGACACAAACGCCAATTGTGTCTCTGAAATAAGATCCGGTAGGACCTTCTTGATTCTCTTGCTCAGGAGTTTAGAAATAATCTTGTAACTGATGTTGCAGAGGCTGATAGGTCTAAATTATGTCATCTCCCTCAGTCTCTCTTTCTTTAGTATGATACATATATTTGACAAATTAAGTTTAGAGTCAAAACTTTCGGTGGCAAAGAAGTCTTCCATCAAGCAGATGATATCTCTACTCATAACTTTCCAAAACCTTTGAAAGAGTCTGCTACTCATGCCATACCTGGGGCTTAGTCCGGTTTAATGTCGAAAAGAGCCTTTTTAATTTCTTGCTCCGATGGCTCTTCTGTTAAAAGATCATTCGTAGCAGGTGAGAATTTGTTTGTTATAAAACGCAGGGCAACACCCATATCTGTAGGAAAAGAGGTGGAAAAAAGATCTCAAAAATAGTCAATAACAACTTTTTCTATCCCAAGATCACTTTCCACCATCTTACCCTCCTTATCTTTGATAAAAAAGAATCCTAATCCGACCTCGTCTTTGTTTAGTGGTGGAATGGTGAAAATTTCGTATTTCTATCACCTGCACGGTGCCACTGAATTCTACTCTTCTGTTGCCAGAAGAGATCTTCTTCTATAAAGGCAACTTATAGTTTCCTTCTCAAATCTTCTAATTCCTCTAAGGTGGTATGGTCATCTTCTTAGGCTATATCAATTTTATTTTTTAATTTTTCTATATGTTTTTTTCGAATTGGTCGGAGTATTTCTTTTCCACGAGATTATATTTTTTGACAGAGACCACTTTATGGTGAAAGTCCATAGTAGGGACGTCACTGAAAGGGCCCAACCTGACATAACCGTTTCTTTGAAACCTGGTTTACCAATCCGTCGCTTGAAAAATCTGAAGCTCTTCTTTGACTTCCTAAATGTAGACTGTATACGCGCTAAGACTCGTCTGTGATCTGAACCCCACAATTGTAGGAATTTAAGATTTTTGTGTGGAAATCGAGAGTGTCATTCTTTATTTACCATGGCTCTATCTAGTTTACACTTCACTTTTCCTGATTTTCTCTTTCCTACCAACGAAAAGGAATTTCTTTTGTATGGAAACTAGAGCATACCACAATTCTCCAACATGGTCCGAAAGGGAATAAAATACTTCTCTGATCGCCTCCTTCCTCCCCTCTTTTCATGGTTCTCTGTAATCTCATTGAAATCGCCTGTTGAAGCTTGTGTGGATTCTTTAGACCCATTATCCCCAAGATTATGCTTAGGAGAAGCACGACCTATCATTAAGTGTCTTTTCTTTAACGAGACTCCTGCAACCGCATGACTTTTCATCAATATTTTTCTTTTATTTGCCGGAGATGGCGATGCTACAGACGAAGGAGAAGTGTTTCCCTTTGGGGAGGATCCTTGCTCAGAGAGAGGGGGCACCAGATTGTCTACTGGTTTAGTGCCTTGACTCTTTGTCTTCCCTGAAACAATTACCCAATCACCATCATTAACTACCGTAATCTTGAGGGATGAGGATTGATGCTTGGTTGTTGATTTTTGATTATCTTCCTGGATCTGAAGATCTTCTCGTAGGAGGTCATCTTCCTCTATTAGCTATATTGGTACCATCCATCCAATCTTCTTCTTCCAGTATATTTTTCAGCAAAATTTAACTCCTCCTTCGCAGAATTAATTGGACACCCTAGGTTATTTTGTGAATCCCTTGCCACTTCTGCAACTTCCTCTCAAATCTCATTTTTTCTAGCATTTCCTCATACCAGCTTTTTAAAATCTTCTTTTCCAGAGGTTTATCAATGGACACAGATGGTGGAATATTGACAGAAGAGAATCAGTAGGAGCGTCAGAGTTTAAACTTTTTTTCGCCGAACTACCTTCATCTGATATCTCTCCCTTTTCTGAGATTTTTCCTTTAAGTTTCAGGTCCGAAGAAGCTTTTTTCTGGAGACTGAGACGGAAAGGTGTCTCTTCGAAAAAGATAACCCAGAGGTGACGCTGAACGAGTCGGACAAATCTCCTACTCGCAGACAGGAGACCAAGGAAGACGGCGCCGAAAGAGTTAACCTGGAAACGAGCGACCAAGCTGACTCGTCGGACGAGGACGCGGACGTCCATCCTAGGAGAAGAAAAACTCGCAGCCCGCTGCCGGAGTCTTCTCCAGAGCCTTCTCTTACTGGAGACGAGGAGGAGCTTTATTTTGCGCAACTTGCAAAAACAAGCGAAGAACGGTCTCCAGTTACTCGCAGCAAACGCCGACGAAGTTGGAAAACTGCTGGTGACCTAACTGAGATCCGTGATCTCCGCGAGTACATTAACAAAACGGCCGCAGCGGTAAAAGCGGTGAAGTCTCAAATTCACCATGCTACCAGCGCCGCACCTGAAATCGATCGGCTGCTATACAAATCTCAGAAAATGCCTTTTACGGCTCGCATCACCGAGGTCAAGCTATCCGATTCAGGCAAGCTCAAGGTGCCGACTTACGACGGGACGTCTGATCTCAAAGCGCACTTGCAAGCCTTTCAGATTACCATGGAACGAGTCAAGCTCAAGGATCACGAAAAGGATGCGGGTTACTACCGTCTTTTCGTCGAAAACCTAGAAGGAGCAGCGCTCGAGTGGTTCGCCAAACTTTAGGCGAAACTCAATCGGGAGTTTTCGCCAGCTTGCTTTCGAATTCCTGAAGCAATACTCGATGTTTATAAATCGGGAAACTTTTGAGGCTGATCTCTGGAGTTTGTCGCAGAAGGAAGAAGAATCCCTTCACGACTTCATGAGCAGATTCAAACTCATCATGGCTAGGGTTAGTAATAAGCGACATAGCCGCCATCGACGCGTTCAGAAAATCGCTCTGGTTCAAGTCAAAATTTTGAAAGTGGATAACTCTTGAAAAACCACGAACGATCCAGGACGCGCTCCACAAAGCTACTGATTACATAACCATCACAGAGGAGACTAAAATCCTTTCTGAAAAGCATAAGCCGGCGAAAGCGTCCGCAAAGGACATCGTGTCCGAGCAGAAGCTGAAAAAGAAAAACTCTCGTAACGACAAATTCGTCCATCACGAGGGGCAGGATCTCCAAGGGTCGCACAACTACGCCATTAACTGCGGATCGGAACAAGGGCAAACTACGGGGAACACGTGGTCAAGGAATCCGAATTACGACGAAAATTCCTTATGCGATCTTCATCAACCCCGTGGGCATTCTACTGTGAACTGCAAAGTTCTCGGCGCCACACTTGCCGCAAAATTGATCACGGGAGAACTCTCTGAGATATCCAGCGTCAAGGATCTTATCCGCGATTCAGATCGCCCTCTGAAAAATGACAGAAACTTACGAGCGGAAACTCCGCCTCAAGGGAACCAGTCGGGCGAAAACCACGTACGAAGGCAAGACGAGAAAGGTAACAATGCTAACCGCTGAAAGATCAATATGATCATTGGCGAATCGCAGTATTAAAGCAATACTATCTCGTCTATCAAGTCCTACCAACGAAAAGCCGAAACCGGCTCGAGTTGGAAGGTGCCATCGGATACCACCCCGAAGGGGGTGATCTCTTTCGATGACGCAGAAACCGGCGGAATCGATTAACCACTCGCCGATCCTCTCGTCATTGACTTAGTCATAAGCGACCTATAAGTCGCTTGAATCCTGGTCGATACTAGAAGCACCGTCAACGTAATCTTCCGCAACACGTTGGCACGCATGGGAATCGATTTATCGGAGGTAGAACTGATACCAAAGCCGTTGACTAGTTTCTCCGGCGAAACATCTATGACTCTAGGATCAATCCGACTACCGGTCACAGCCAAAGAAGTAACGAAAATCGTCAACTTCGCAGTCGTCGATTCCCCAGCCATCTACAACGTGATCATGGGCACGCCTTGGATAAACTCCATGAAGGCGGTTCTGTCGACATATCACTTAGGCATCAAGTTTCCGACCCCCACGGGAGCCGAAGCAATTTGGGGATGCCAGACACAATCGCGAACATAAGCTAAGGAAACTGGCAGTCGCAATCGTGAAGCCGAAAAGGGCGAAGTTCACACCACCGCCCGCGGAGAACGACCCAAAACAAGGAACGGCCGAGAAGCAACAAGCTTCCGCACCCATCGCTTCTACCCAACCGGAGGAGACAAATCCGGACCAAGACGTCGATCCAGCGACTAAAGTGATCGAGGAGTCTGCGACAGCCGAGTAAACATACTCGCATAAACAATCAGAACTACGAGATGGCTTGATTTCTGAAAGGAATACGTAGGACGCTCGCCTAAAGACGAGATCGGCTATCCTCCTTTCCAAAACGGTGGGGGGGAGTGGGTACGTATACGAGTATTCATATACTCCCAAATTTTAAAACATTTTCTTTGTAATCGAAAGTTTCGAAACTTTTTAGTAAAGACAAAGTTAAAATATTATAAAATCTCTCTACTATCGAAAAGCATAAAAAAAAATTCCAAACATCGGAAATCACTTCCGCAGTAACAACTACTTAATCATTTCGACAAAAACTTATACACCAAATATTATCGAAAAGAACCGGCGAGGTGCCGCCTAGAGTCTTAGAAAAATATTTCGCAAAAGAGTCCGTCCGCGACTATAAAATCACAAATGCTCGGCGACTGGCCCCGTCGAGCACGCTAGCCGTTTTAAACAAACGCACCGACCCACTGGTCCGCATACATCTGACTAGGATAAAATAGCGCGCTATAAAAGAAATCCAAATTTTTTTGTCAGCACTTCTGGGCAACTTAGAAATTGTTCCTGGTGAGATGCTCGGTTCCAACCAGACGAATCGTATAAGCCGAGAACCTATCGCGAATTTTAAATCGGTATGGAATCAGGTTAAAATCGCAACAGGAAAAACGAAAGCCGACTAGTCATCGCATAGCCTCAATCCGAGAGTAAACCTAGGTCTTGCCATAAACCCAGCACACTGGTCTCTAACGTCTCAAGGCATGAATAGAGATCCTAAAGGCATGTCTCTTCGACCACATCTAAACACTTGCAAAAATTGAAACACTCCTAGTAAACAAACCGAACGATCTACACAAAGAGTTAGATACGAGACAACAACTCGTATTCTTCCCTCTACGTCTAAAACGAAACACAAATTTCAAACTTTGAATATATTCTTAATACTACTCGTTCAAGTACACGCCGCCCAGCGGCAGGGATTCAAAGCCACTAACGGCTAGTCCCAAAAAACATTGCAACAATATCATATAACAAGAACATCATCCATCAAAGTTCTAATATTCGGACGCCGAGCTTTGGCCGACGTCAGCATCAGTCCACGGCTGATCGACTTCTCCGCTCGCATCCGGGATCTCAGGCCCAACTTCAACCGAATCCGGCGACACGACAATAGGGTTCCACTGATCCCACATTTGCGCCTCAGGGTTGAGAAATTCGGACTTCTTCCTCTCTCGTTTACCCAAGCGCGCCTTCTGTTTGCAGACTTCGTTTCATACGAGTAGTCTGGATGCTGGGTGATATGCAAACCACCAACTACGCCCTGGCATTCGCGAAAATCGCCATTGGCCCGTTGCGCGTCTTCAAACTCCGCATAAAGAGGTACAAACCGTTCACGACAAACCATCATCTCCGCAGCAACCTCTCTCTTGCCTTCTCTACGGGCGCGACGAACTCTCGCCTTAGAAAGCTCAAGAACGCGACAAGAATCAGCCTCATATTCTTACCTCACACGGGCAGCCTCCCTTCTAGCTAAGTTCTGGGCGCGAGAGAGATTGGCACCAACCTCTTCCTTAAGACGAGCGGCCTCCATCTCCGCCGCCTTCGTCCTAGATTCAGCCTTAAGAATCTCTGCACCACTTGCGTTCACCGCCTCATTCATAAAGCGAAGACCCTGCGAAACAAGAAAGCCTTTTATCAAAACAAAAAAATCAATCTGGCCACGCTTAAAACAAATACGAAAATTGGCAAAAAGAAGACCCTATTGAAAAGTCTCGACGCCTTCGCAAACGGCGTGTCAGCTGGTATCTCGGGAAATGTCTCGGCCGGATCAAACTCAGACGAGGGAGCCGAGAAGTCGATGAAATCTTCAATGTTAAGGTCTTCTTCAATCCACTGGTCTTGACCAATTAGAACATCTTTCTCCTGCGGAGATCTAGATCTCTCCCTCGCTACCGCATCGTCGTCTGCCTCAATCTCGACACGATTATCCTGAGAAAAACCAGAAGAGTAATAGGCAACGGCGCGATGAACTCTCTTCGGAGAAAAGAATCCCCAATGAAGAGGACCGCCGCTAAGAAGGCTCATAACCAACCCGGGGTCCTCAAGTAACGGCACAAGGGGGGCAGACACTGTAAAACGCAAATCGAACACAAAGATAAAAGTGCGGAAACAAAAAAAACATATATATTACGCGATTTATGTACCTCTTGTTGACCATCTGGTCTTAAACAAAGAAATGCAGCTCTCTTCCACCGATCCACTATCAATCTTAACATAAAAGAACAAATCTTTCCACTAGTGGCCATTCGAGGCAAGCCCATCGATAACCGACATCTTCTTCCGAGGGGATAAGTAGAAACCACCCGCTTTCGCCCGCTTAAGAAGCAACATAGCCACAAGATAGTCCGCATTGAGAGACATTCCGCGTTCGTAACCCAGCACCAAAATTCCGACAATGTGCTGTAACGCGGCGAGACAAAGCTGGCTGATCAACAGTTTAAACCGATCCAAGAGCCCGATGATGGCTTGCGGAATTGGGAACCACAGCTGGTAGTTGAGCAGGAAGGCTTCGTAACATGTAAAGTATCCCGGAGGTGGGTTCGCGGCGTCTTGACCCCATTCGGGAAGGCGAAATTCCACCGAATCCGGGATCGCGCAAGAATTCCTCAAATCCCCGAGGGAACGAGCGGTGCACGCACTCGGACCGTCCTTGTTCCTCCGAAGCTTATCCCTCTTTGGAACCCAAAAGTTGGGTTGAGGAGTGTCGGCAACACCCCAAGCTGCCCGTTTCTTCCTCACTCACGGAAAATCGCAGAAAAATTGGTTTAGGGAGGGCGCTGCCACCGAAAGTTTCAAGGTCACTTGGATCAAAGATTGACGCGTGAGCACGTTCAGAAGCTTTCCATTCGGAAGACATGTTGAGCAATCAAAAGAGGAAGAGATTCAAAGGGAAAAGTAGAGAGAAAACTTCTTGAATAAATTATGGAAGGAGGTGAGTAAAGAATTTGAAAATGCATTCCATATACTTATAAGAGAAAGTTTTACTATTCACCTTTGGAATTTTGGCCATTAAAGTTCCGCCTAATTCTACCAAACTTGCCTAACAAGTTCAAACCGCTCGCAAGAACTCCACGATTCTTACGAGCTAGGGGGGCTAACTGTTGGGGTCAAAATCGGTATGACGGAATCAATGACCAAAATTTTCCGCAAAATAAAAAATACGTTTTATAAAACTCGAGAAGTTGTTTTATGAAATTCTAAAGACTTTCCGAAACAAAGAGAATCCGCGGAAAACTTGGAAATCGTCGTCTCGAAAGGACGAACGAAGCAATTGCCAATTACACGATTCCCAAGATAAGCGAAAAATCGCATCCGCCGTAAACCGCGAGTAGGTTCGATCGAACCGGTTCAGCGTACGAAGAGCCGAACCAGCCGGTTCAGCTCGCCTTACGGCAAATTGGTCAATCCTGGACCAGCTCACCGTACGGGGAGCTGGCGGCCCACGGACCAGCTCGCCGTACGGCGAGCTAGCGGCCCACGGACCATCTCGCCGTACGGCGAGCTGGCGGCCCACGGACCAGCTCGCCGTACGGCGAGCTAGCTCGACCAAGACAGCTCGCCGTAGGGCGAGCTGGCCATCTCCCGACAGCTCACCGTACGGCGAGCTGAACTGTTCCCAGTTCAGTTCGTCGTACGTCGAGCTGACCATCCCGAGCCTCGATCTCCCACATCCTCGACTCAAGGCATGCGTTCTTTGGCTTGATCATGCTCTGAACCATGGTTGGAACGTCTCTCGTTCCCTCACGATCCATTTTACCGTTCAAGTTTTACGACAAAAATCGTAAAAGTCTTCATTTCTCGTAAAGTTCGGGAAGACCGTATAAAACGGCAGCGATTAAACGGAACATCGTACATTGTTAAACTATGCGATCAACTCGGGAAATCTTATAAAAATGGCATCGTATCAGGAAACAATCTCGTTTAAAATCGTGAAACGGTTTTTATCGCAAAACGGCTCGGATAGCCCAAAAGCGCGATAAAAACCCACTTGCGACTTTAAACGAAATCCAGCCCAAAGATATAATGACGGTTTTAGGATTTACTCGCAGAAGGAAGATAAATGTCAAGTTTGAAGATAAATAGAAGATTTCCGCACAGAAAAAGGAAAGATTGAGATAAATGGAAGATTCCCGATAAACTAGAATCTGGGCGAAAAAGAAGGACCAAACCTCCTAGGAAGGGAGTATATAAGCAAAAGGCAGAGGATACAAGCAGGAGGAGTTTTTCATAGCTTTCACCACCAAACTTAGCACTTAGGGTTTTTTTCCGTTTTTGTTATCGAACTACGTGTCAACTAGGGTTTTAGTCTTATACTGCTAGGGTTAGGGATCTCGCCGACGGCTCACGTGGCCAAGACTTACTCTGTTTGTACCGTTCTTACAAAGATTCAGAATAAGACTCCCTTCGTTCTCAATCTCGTTATTTTACATCTTTATTTTATATTTGTCGTGTTCTTGATTGTTCTTGTGCGGTTCCACAGATAGCCGGGTCTTCTAGCCGGGTCTTCTAGGAATTTAGAGTTTACTTTCTTTTATTTACGTAATCTTGACAGTAGGTGAATTTCGGTTCTCACACCAATCACACACAAAAAAAAATTTATTTACCATTTAGTTTCCTCGTAATTTAGTCGTTAAAAGGATGTAACATATTGTGTTGTAATGTGACATGACCTCGTTATGTAGTCTTATTACGTGATGTGACGATAAAAATATTACGTTCCAAAATTACGAGTAAATTACAACAAATTTTTTTCACTGTAATACCTACTAAATGCGACATTACCTTATAACTACAAAAAACGTCGTAATATTTCTTGTAGCCACATATTTTCTTGTAGTGTTATCAATTTCCTATGATGTTTATCATTGATATGTTATCGACGTAATATGTTATCGACATATTCCCGAGAAGTTACAACTATGTTTACTGGAAAACTTTGACAAAACTTCATTTTTGGAGGTTCCGAAAATATTTCGACAACCCACTCCCAATGGAATACCAAGAATAACAATTTATCACAAATTTCTGAGACCATTTCAATGAAAGAGATATTATTTTGGAAATTTCTCAGAAATTGATGCAACATCTATGACAATTTTAATCATCGAAAATTTTCGTCAGCGTTCGTGCCATTTTCTTGTAATGTATCCCACCAAGCAGGGGCGAACCCAGGATTTATTTTTTTTAGGGTCTAAAATTTTAAATTTGTTATTTCTTGTAATGTATCCCACCAAGCTGGGGCGAACCCAGGATTTATTTTTTTTAGGGTCTAAAATTTTTAATTTGTTATTGTAAGGCATCGAACCTGGGTTCTTTGTGGGTTCAGCCCAGAATTTTACCAACTTAGCCATTAAATCTTTACTACTTCCTTATACAAAACAACATTTTATTAGATTTTTGTAGTGTCAACTGACCCTATTTTCTTCTACATGGGTCTTCCCCTGCCACGAATGCCCTATCTAGAATCTCCCACGCCTCTTTAGCTGAAGTACTCCCCTGAATCAACTGGAACTGCTCTGCTTCAACGGCTCCAAAAATCACTGACAACGCCTTTGCATTAAATTTTGATGCATTGCGCTCTACCTCTGACCAATCCTCTTTTGGCTTAGGCTTCTTCTCATCTCCTGTGACTATGGTAGGCTCCTCCCAACCAATCTCCACAGCTGTCCACGCATCTTCGTTGATTCCTCGAATCATCTGCTTCATGCGGGCCTTCCAATGACCATACTGGTCCGCATTCAACATGATTGCCTTCTGCATCGTAACAATCGTGTCCATCTTCACCTTCAGGATTACACCGGTAACTTAGGTGCCCCGCTCTGATACCACATGTAAGTGCAAAGATGACACCACAATAAGGTAGTACAGAAGGTAAACCAAGAGACAAAACACCAATAGCTTTATTCAAATCTTCTTTAAACAATCTTTACAAGACCTTATTTATTCAGTTTTACACGTCTAGTGTTAACACCCTAACACACGTCACTGAAAGATTCCTAAGCTACTCACTTATGTCTCTCTGCCGTCAAGTACTTCAGCCTCTGCTTCAGCACGACCCAAGAACACCTTAAGAGCTTCTCTCTCTCTCTATAAGATTAGCCTCCGTGTCTCTGTCTCTCTACAGACGCCACCATAGCTATCTTATAGTTATTCTCCACGTTCCCAAAACCCTAGTCTTCAAGGAACACAATATGGACATCTTCCATAACATTACATGCAACTTTCCTTTTCTTGGAATGCACTTATTCATCTTTCCTTTAAGTCAGAAACTTGCTACTCAAGTTTATTCCTCTTGCCTTTTCTCCAAGATACACCCTTGCTCTCCAAGTCTACACGACTCCAGCTCAGCATCTTGACTCCACATGGTATTCACTACTCAACACGACGTCTGCCTCAGCAACTACGTCAGCGACTACTTCAGGGCGGACATCTTACATCTTCATACATAGTATCCCAAGACTCCAGCACCCTCTTTTGCTTATCGAGTTTTCAGGATGACGATTGATCATGTAAATAACAACCACTGGTGCCAAATCACGTAGGTCACAAGTTCGATTGTGTCCAGAAAACCCCTCATTGAGCTGCTCTCGCCACCAAAATCATGACACAAGAGTGTTTAGTTACTATAAGAATCACATTAAAATCTCTCTGAATGATCTATTGATATACATTACGAGCAACTGAACTAGCTACAATCTCCATATCCTTCCCACTTTTCTGACTTCAAAGAGTTCTTAAGAGGTGATACAAATTAATAACATTTAATTTGACTCATTTACCTCTAACGAGAAGAGAGGGAGAACAGATGAGATTAAGGCTGAGATACAACAACAAAAATAGTGAAATTGGAGAAAATAAGGCTGAGATACAACGACAATTATAGTTATCATGTTAGTGGTGCTAGTTAATGGAAAAAGGGAAGAAAAGTAATGCAAATCACAAAAATACAATACATAATTAAAAGGGAGAATTTTTTTTTTTTGATTCAAACAACCGAGTAATTTTTAGAGAAATATGTCCCTATAACCATATAAAAACATAAATGCACTAAATAGCTAAAATCACACTCTCTCTCCCCTTCTTTCTTCCTATCTTTCTCTACTCTCTCTCCTAAAAAACTAATTTTCTTTTTCTTTTTCCTAGCTATTTGGCAAATAAGCCCTAATTTTTATCACATATATATATATATATATATATATATATATATATATATATAAATATTGTTTTACCCACATGCTTCTTTTCTTTTTGTTAAGGTTAGTTGTTACAATATTTTTTTTTTGTGGGTCATTCGAGCTAATTTGCAAAAAAAAAAATTACTTTATGCTGATGAATACTTTGTCTAATAGAAAAAACTTTTGTCCTCTGACAAAACTGATACTTCGTCTCCTTATACATGATCTTCACTTGATAGCTAATCTTACATCTCATACATTTTGCTTTTATAATACTCTCAAACTTTTAGTCCAAGGATATTCAGTTTCCATATCTTGGATATCTTCAAATCTTCATTGTTTGAACAATAAAATATTCTTTATTTCTTTATTTAGCATTCATAAGTCACTCTATGACACATCAGACTCTTTTTTTATCTCATATATATTATTTAAGGATCATTTAAATAGTACCTTTATATATTGTAATATTTACAATTTAAGCCTGATGATGTGTCGCTTTATAATTAATTAACGTAGCAAAATAGATCCCATGTTTATGGTTATGCAGCGATGATGTTCTATGTTTTGTTGGTAACTTACGGTTTGTCGTAGAAGTTAAAGATGCTAATTAAACACCATTAGGGATGCATTATTCTAACCTAGGATTTGTCATAACAGAGGATGCAACTCCATACGGTTTTTCAGTGCACTCTTTTGTTTATTGCACAAGTTTTAATGATTGTAACCAAACAATAGCAAAATGTATAGTTAGCCATAAACTCGAGAATGGATTTAAATTTGGCTGCAAAGACTCACTCAAGGAATATTGAAAAGAAGTTTCATATCTTCCAACTAATTGATGATTTGAAACTTAGAGATGTATTCTAATTTAAATTTGGTTGATATTAGTTACCAATTAAGGGAACTACTGTTATAATTGCAACGATGAGATTGTGTTGGTACACAAATTTTTTGAAATTTTATAACCTTGATATGGTTTTCGGTTTTCATATGAATGTAGTATATGGTAATGATCAAGTTGATATGTTTGGAGAGGTGAACAATCTTAATATATCTTCTTGACCAAGTTTACATATATCATTAAATAATTTATTAAGTTAGCACACATTATTTAGAATTTATTAAGCTGACTTATTTTTTATACGTCTTTATGAAGCATAAACCAATATGAGAACAAACTAAATATAAAAAAATACTGTAAATTTAGTAATATTTCATTAAAATTATCTGTGTGATTCTTTTTTATGAAATCATATTTGAAGTTTGAAAACAAGTTAACCAGTTTAAACAAGTTTCAGATAATTTTGATATTTGAAAAATAAATCATATTTCTTTTAAAACATAATATAAACTGATATATTTTTATATTATGTTAATAATTTTATAAGAAACAGACTTCTCAAATGATATTATAGAGATAAAAACTGATATATGTTTAATTGACTAAAAATAGTTTGTAACTTAAATTATTGAAGTGTTTTATTTATTTTTCATATATTTTGTTGACTATAAAATCTTTCAATTAAAGCCAAAAATATCTATAAATTATATTTTACTTATGTAATATGATTTCTCTAATAAAATCACAATTTTCACTGCTTATTTTTAAGAAATATTAAAAAATATACTCTTCTTAACAATAAACATGTTTTGTTCAAATAATTACAAAATATTTTAAATAGCATAACACTATATAATTTAAATAGGTAGATATATTATATTTTATCATTATTAAAATTACATGTTTTTAATATTAATTTTGTTTTAAAATTTTATGTTTTTATGTTTGTGGAATTTAATATAACCATAATAAAATTCCAAATCTGAATTCTTCTTTTTAAGATTATTTAAAATAAATTTCATTTTACCATTCAATAAATTTAAGGCATAAAAGTATATAGAATTTATAAAATATTTTAATTATTGTAGATATTGATATTTGTTCATGCGCTTCCAAAAATGTATCAGTTACATACTTACCTATGTATGTAACTTCCTATTGATCATCACTTTATTTTCTAATATTTTTTTAAAAAATCAATATATAATTTGATAAATATGTTGGACCAAACAAAATTTGATAAATATGATGAAAATATATGCACATTTAAACGATAGTAATATTAATTTGATTTGAGTTAATTGCAATAAAAATAATTATATTTCAGTTTGAATTTGAAAGAATGTATGTAACTCAATATACTTACTACATGAGTGGCTCGACTTATCCAACCTATTTTTAAAATCATCGATTTAACTACAATAAGAATATACAATTTTATAATTATAATAATTTATCGTATAACTACGAATTATAGGATGACTCAAAACACATTAACACATGAAAATAAAATATTATCTAACTGCTACAAATTATTTATTTTGTAAAATTTATATATATGCATGAGACTTCAGAGAGTATATTTATATCAATTTATGTACAATATGGAATCATACAATTTTTTTCATTATAAGCACAATTTATCTTAAGTTATAAATATTTTTCCTAAGATATATATATACATCTAAGACAATAATCAACCTAAAAAAAGTACTAAAATTAATAATAATTTTAATCTATTTAGAATAAAAATATTATAGTTGAATTCATAGAAATAAATGTAATCCAATATATCCAAATGATAACTAAATTAACTGCAAAAACAACAAAGCCGATTAAATATAACATATTTAAAATAATATGTCTAATTAAACTAATATAATATTATTAATATAAATTATGCATACACATTATAAATTAATTTAAAATTAAAATTAAATACTAATTAAATATTATAATAAATTTACTTAATAAATATTTATATTCGTGCATAGCACGAGAAACTCACCTAGTAAAATAATATATCAGCTTTCTAAAGATGACATTTATTACCTCATACTCTGTTTTTACAACCTATCTACTTAATTAGATTTTCGAGTGAGATAAACAATTAAATGTTAATTTTAAGTTACTTGTGAAATTGCCAGTCTGATACATTTTTTTATTTTTTTAAAGGCCTTTAAAAACGAGTTGTAATAACACTAGCCTTTCAATGTTAAGATGGCTCAAAGTATAGTTTAATCCAATAGCTTTTGGAGTGGCTTTCCCTTTGTCCAAAATCGTATATTGTTGCGTTTTTAATTTTTCTGAAACAAGCCAATAATTCTGAATTATTACTATTTCTTTTAAACTATCAAGGCAGTTAGTAAAGAAATGTTGTTTAACTGGAGAAGAGCGTACTATATATTTAACTTAACTTTTTCAAGTTGATGTTTCAGGATCAAATCTGGTTGCATACTTCTTTTCCAATATCTCATAATAAGCCAAAATACCAATTTTGTATATATGGTTTTCTGAAACCACAATATTTTCCACATATCTGAATTGCTTTATATAATAAATTAATATTATAAGAAGACACTTTGCTCACTTCCAACACATCACGTTAGTATATTTGTGGGTCTCACTGCAAAAAAAAAATAAAAATAGATTTATCAGAAATCGTATCCAGATTGTTTACTTTTTAAATAAAGTCTTTACCGTAAGACTACTATGAATACATAACATATTATAGGAATAATAGACTATAGTACCTAAATTATTTTATAAATAAAATAAAATATTTAATTCCTCGGTATCCTCAATTAATCATTAATTCGCTAGATCTTCATATTCATAGAGTGAGTGTTTCTATTTTCACGAATTAGTTTTTCTTACTCTACCTTTACATCTCCTATTTTTATTTTGTTGATTAACAATAGACTATATTCATAACACATCATGTATTATGGTTAATATATGCTATATCTAAACAGAGGAATCCTTCATATTTGATTCTCACATTGATTCTTCTTGTAGACGAATTTTATTACATATTCACGAAAATGACTTCATCTTCAGTTTTATATGTTGATGGATTGATTGGTAGTATTATCATATGAGAAAAGCATTTAGAAATTCATTTACAAGATGCTAATGTTCTCCAAATGTTATTTGCTCAAAGGTCTCATATAGAGCTTTTGTAATATCATTTGTTCTTAGAAAATATAAAATTAAAAATAATTATACATAATTATTTTCCAAAAAAGTAATTAATTATTTTTAATTTAAAAGTAGTAATTCATATTTTAATATTATATAATTTTTATAATTACACATATCAATCATTATTTTTAATAACAAACCTAAATTTAATATAATTATATATTATAGATATAAACATATTTATATTATTTAAAAATAAATAGATTAATCATTTAGTGCGCCACAATAATAAAATAATAAACTAAATATATATATTTTTATATAAATTATTCTTTTATGCATATATTGTTTTTTAAATATTAATATTTCACATTTAAAATATAAAACCATTCATGTAATTGAATAATATTCATTATTTTTTTAAAAAATATTTATTAATATATATTATAAATATACATTTATTTAAAATAAATATATTATATACTAAATTTTATGATAATTATAAAATTATATACTACTATTGTTCTATCAATCACTTTATTAAAAAAATTTAGTAAGATCATACATCTTAATCAGTATAGTGCTTCTACAACATACTGCTAATATTTTATAATCAGATGTACTAATAGAGGCATAAAAGTAATCGCCTCCGTTTATGGGATTCTCAGAATATAAAAAATGGTGAATTTATGAGAATTAGAGAAGATCGAGAAGAACCTTTAACATTTAACAAGATTGCATAATGTTTGCGGATATATAAAACTTTGGAAAACTTTATTGACTAATAAAAAAGACTTCACATGCTATATCGGTCGAGCTTATATGTCAAACATCAAAAGATATAATAAAATTATAGAATACATCAATTATATCTCTGAAACTGCGTTTGCGCGGGAACTATATTATAATGGTTGAGTTTCAAGACTCTTGTAGGATCCGCGTGTTATTCTATCCTGTCAACCACATTATCATTGTGTTTTGATTTGGTATAATTATGTGTGGGCTGGTGTGAGTTTGTAATTTATATTTAGAAGCTCATTCTAAAGCAGTTAGCCAAAGATAACAAAACTCTGCGTTTAGGCTTGAAACGTCTCTTCTGTTATTAACTCTTCCGTCGACTATTAAACTTCAGTGTGTCATCCCTTGTTTGAGAAAAACAAGACATTCCCCTTCATCTTTTCCTCCCTTGTCTCTTCATCTACATCTCTTGTTTACCCTATTTCAACTTTTGATTTCACATGTTTAATGAATCTGTTGTTCTCATTAAATCTATTTACTCCCACGACTCTCCGTCTCCTTTTATTTACAATCCAAACTTTATTCGTTTTAAAATCAGAAGAACAATTCAAACTCTATAAATAAAAAAAGCTTTGTGAGTTCAATCCACATACACCGACACCCTCTATTCTTCCATCTATTTGCCAAAAGCCAGACACCTCTTTCGAGAATGTCTTCCTATGTGTTAATAGGCCTACAGTTTAAATTCTCACATAAGTGAAAAACGAAGGTGAAGAAGCATCTCTGCTAGCAACACTGTTGCAGCAAGAGATGATGAACCAAATCCTGCCGATTTCGAAGCATAAGAGAATAGGCGCTAATGCATGCGTGAATGATAGTTTCAATTTGTTTGTTCTGTATTTTCAGAGCTGTTATGATTTTGAATCCATTATATATATGATATTTAACTTTGGTTTTTTTATTTAATTTCCGGCAAACTCCCTCCTATGAAGAGGACAATTATTAAATTTTTATTTAAAATGCAGTTTTGACTGCATTTTGCATATTGATAATGTCCACAACTAAATACATCAGTCACTACACGTTACATGGTGACATGCTTTCCTAAAGAAACATAGCTCATGTAAATATTGCAAAAATGTCCACTCTATAGCTATGCACTCAGACTGAGAGTATAAAGCTCTTGATTTTGTTTTCTTTTCTTTAAAAAAAAAACTTTCGATGTTTAGATGAAAACAAATACAAACAAACTAAATAGTCATAGACTATAGTTAAAACAACATTTTAATACCATAATATACACATATATACCCAAGTCTAATAAAACAAATAAAACATAAAACAATCCATCCCTATATCAACAAACATTCATTTACAAAATCTGACCACAAACTTTTATGAATCAATAAATAATCTAATTCATTTCACAGTCTCAAAAAAACTTTTCCAACACATGAGTCACTGCTTCATGGATAAAAACAACATAATACCAACAGTGATAACTCTGCGCTTGTGCGAATGCACGATTCCTAGTATTTATAATATTAAAGTAAAATCTCTACTATGATTCTACTTTTGCTTTTAGAGTTACTAGGAGAAAACCCGCTGCGCGGGTATCGTCGTGTTTTATGAATTCGTAAATGTAACACAAACAATCCTGCACTAAATAATTTGAATAGTTGCTCAAAAATATAATAATTTGAATGGCAACATTCTCCACTGATTAGCGGCTTGAACATACTCAAGTTCAAGTTTTTTTGATCAAGTTTTAGTTGATTATGTCAAAGATAAATCCAAACAAAGGAGATACAACCGTGGCAGCCACTTTTACCTTGGTTTGTCCTAAAGTATCATTTTCCATGTGCTTGTTTTTATTTCTTTTGCATTTCTTACTTTGATTCTCCACTCTATATCGAAAGGAACAATAAAATAACGTAGCTTTAAAAGGACAATGAACATACAATTAACAAAATATCCAAAAATTTAAATAGCAAAGAAAACTAATGTGTTTATTGTGTTTCAGCCTGAGAGAGGGAGACACCTACACTACTAGAAAACAAGGTAGATTCTGACGGAGTGTCCGACGAACAACAAAATCGTCGGACAAAAATGACGACTTTCCGACGACATACCGACAAACACAAAAACCCAACTTCGTCGGTAATTCGTCAGAATAGTCCGACGCATTTCCGACGGAAGAGTGTTCGTCAGAAACGTCTAACGAAATTCCGACGACAGCCCGATAAAATATATTACCGTTGTAGTTGTCGGAATTTCGTCGGTATATACCGAGGGATTTCCGACGACCCTTTTGACCGTTGCCGACAAGAATATGACCGTTTTATAGCCGTTTATATTTTAAAAAATACCGACGGAATTCCGACGAATTTAAAAAAACGTCGTCGGAATTCCGTCAGAAACCCGTCGGAGTGTCGTAAGCAATTTTCTATAAATACAAACTCTCCTCATTCACCTCATTCACTCTTCACTCTTCACTCTCTCTTTACTCATTATAAATCCGAAAGAAAAATGTCTTCTGGAAATTATTTTCGTTCTTGGATGGATAAACCTCACATGGATCCAAACACAAAAATGCTTACGGATGAATACTTGGAAGGTATTGGAGAATTCATGAGGCTTGTTCACAACAACCGGAAGAAAATACTGATATGTTAAGATGTCCCTGCTCTTCTTGCAATAATAGTAGGATTATAAAGGAATGGGATGTTTGGTCACATTTATATTTGAGAGGGTTTACACGGAATTATAAGATTTGGTATCTTCATGGAGAAACTGGTTATGAATATGGTAGTAGTAGTGAACATCAGCCTGTTGATAGGGTAGAAGAACCTAGAACGGATGTAGATTATGGTGTTGGTACTGAGCAGATGGTACATGACCATTATAGAGGGGAGGAACCCAATGCAGAGTCTAGGAGATTTTTTGATATGTTGGATGCAGGAAGACAGCCTTTGTATAAAGGTTGCAGAGATGGTCATTCACCCTTATCATTTGCAACTAGATTGATGGGTATTAAGACAGATTATAATTTGGCTGAAGAATGCGTGGATGCAATTGCTGATTTTATTACAGGTGTTCTACCAGAGGATAATCTTGCACCGGGTTCATACTACGAGGTTCAGAAACTTGTAGTGGGTCTTCGTTTACCGTATTAAGTGATAGATGTATGTATCGACAACTGCATGATCTACTGGGGAGAAGATGAGAACAGGGATAAATGCAAATTTTGTCGGAAACCTCGTTATCAGAATATGAGAGGAAGAGTTCCGGTGCCATTCAAAAAGATGTGGTATTTGCCTTTGACAGAAAGACTGAAGAGGTTGTATCAGTTAGAACGCACAGCCAAACCAATGAGATGGCATGCAGAGCACTCCACAGATGGTCAGATTAGACATCCTTCAGATGCAAAAGCTTGGAAACATTTCCAATCAACATATCCAGAATTTTCGGAAGAGAGAAGAAATGTTTATCTTGGATTATGTACTGATGGTTTCAGCCCATTTGGAAAGCATGGAAGACAATATTCTCTATGGCCGGTGATTGTGACACCATACAACTTACCGCCGAATTTGTGCATGCGACGAGAGTTTTTGTTTCTTTCCATACTTGTCCCCGGGCCAGAGCATCCTAAGAGATCATTAGATGTGTTTCTTCAGCCACTGATACATGAGTTGCAACAATTATGGGCGCATGGTGCTGAGACATACGATGTTTCGTGTAAAGAAAACTTTCAGATGCGGGCAGTACTTATGTGGACAATAAGTGATTTTCCCGCATATGGAATGTTATCTCGATGGACAACACATGGGAGGCTATCATGTCCATATTGCCAAGAAAACACAAATGCTTTCCAACTGAAGCACGGAAGGAAAACGTGTTGGATATTTTCTAGATATAGTTGTAATTATATAAAAAAATTAGAATTTTAGAATTTTTATACATATATTATGAACATTTTAGATATTTTTTAATATTTTATATACTTAAGAACTTTTTCTATACTATTTAACATTAAAAAAAAAAAAATTTCTAAATTTATGTAGGTCTGACGATTACGCACCTCGTCCTCCTCCCGCACCTCGTCGTTCCACACCTCATCGGCGTTCCGCACCCCATGGCCGAGCTAGTTCGGTGAGCAATTCCCGTCCATCGGGATCATCTCACGAACAAAACTCGTCTCCAGTTCCTGAGACCGCTCCTGCTACCTCTCTCGCTGCCTCTCCCGCTGCCTCTCCCGCTGCAGCTGCTCCACATGAGCCGGGCGTCATGACAGTTGAACAACTCGTTCAACAACCAGGCCGGGAGCATCGCCGAGCTTTTGTGTTTTTTATAGTCGCGGACGGACTTTTGAGGAAATATTTTTCTTTGAGAATTTAGGCGACGTCTCGCCCGTTCTTTCCGAAAATATTTTGATATGCGAATTTTTACGAAATGATTGAGTAGTTGTTACTGCGGAAGCGTTTTTCCGGATTTGCGTTTTTCGATGGTAGCGGAGATATTCTAACNGGGGATAGCTGAACTCGTCTTTAGGCGAGCTGCCTACGTATTCCTTTCGAAAATCAAGCCATCTCGTAGTTCTGATTGTTTGCGCGAGTGTGTTTACTCGGCTGTCGTAGACGTCTCAATCGCTTCAGTCGCGGGATCGATGTCTTTGTCCGGGATTGTCTCCTCCGGTTGGGCGGAAGCGATGGGTGCGGAAACTTCTTGTTTCTCGGCCGTTGCTTGCTTCGGGTCGTTGTCTGCGGGCGGTGGCGTGACCTTTGCCCGTTTTGGTTTCACGATCGCGACCGCTAATTACCTCAGCTTATGTTCGGCCAGGAAACAAGATCGCGACTGTCTTTGGCATCCCCAAATTACTGCGACTTCCGTAGGCGTCGGGAATTTGATGCCTAAGTGATACGTGGACAGAACCGCCTTCATGGAATTTATCCAAGGCGTGCCCATAATCACGTTGTAGATAGCCGGGACAACGACTACCGAGAAGTTAACGATTCTCGTAACTTCTTTCGCGACGACCGGTAGTCGGATTGATCCCAAGGTCATTGACGTTTCGCCGGAGAAACTAGTCAGCGGTTTTGGAATCGGCTCGACTTCCGAGAGGTCGATTCCCATTCGTGCTAGCGTGTTGCGGAAGATGACGTTGACCGTGCTTCCGGTATCAACCAGGAT
>CAKOAT010234043.1:37509-53568 GCA_932364175.1 Eruca vesicaria subsp. sativa | reverse complement strand
AAACGATCTTCGAGTTTTATAAAACGATCTCTCGAGTTTTATAAAACGATTCTCAAGTTTTATAAAATGATTCTCGAGTTTTATAAAACGATTCTCTAGTTTTATAAAATGATTCTCGAGATTCATAAAACTGTTGCGTTTACGCGTTTGCGGGGAATTTTGGCTATTGATTCCGTCGTACCGATTTTGCCCCCAACAGGTTAGAGTTAGAACGGTTTGAGAATTATCCACGGGGGATAGTCTCGTTTAAGGTGCTGATGGACTCTGTGAAGGACAAAGATATTATGGGTTGTTACACTGTTGATAGGTTTATACAAGTTGTCTGGGTTTACATAGCTCTGCTGGAATTGGGTGCTAACTATGGTAATCCCACAACAAACAGACCGTCTCCACCGATATTGGCTTACATGGGTGGCAAAGGAAGCATATGCTTTAAAGATGCTATATGTAGACATGTGTTTACTTCAATCCAAAAGAATTCGTAAAAAAATATAATTAAGTCGTCTGGAAAGTCTTGCAACTAGACGACTTAGTAGAAGACTTATAATTAAGTCGTCTGGAAAGTCTTCCAGCTGGATGTCTTAGTAGAAGACTTATAATTAAGTCGCCTGGGAAGACTATCCAGACTACTTAATTATAAGTCTTCCAGCTAGAAGACTTTCCAGACGATTTAATTATAAGTCTTCTACTAAGCCGTCCAGCTGGAAGATTTTCCAGACAACTTAATTATAAGTCGTCTGTGAAGTCTTTTCTTTCTATCTTTCTTAATCCGTCAAATATCTATCTTTCTTAATACTGCAAACTAAAGTGATCAACTTTGTTCTGAAGGACATTGGTGAAATTTTTCCACACTGGGACTCTGATGTTGTAGACCCGGTAGTAGAGAACATAATTAAAGTCATGTTTAATCAGAGACCATGGAAGTGGACCATGGATTGCTGAGAGTCACCGGTACTTGGGTCAATACAAAGCCGGTGGTTGTGAGTCCAAAGAAAGAAATAGTCATGGTGAAGGAAGACAGTCCAAGACCTCAGAAGAAAGCTCGTAAAGAGGCTAGTGAAGAGGCACCTACAGAGGCACATGAAGAGGTTTCTACAGAGGCTCGTTCAGAGGTGACTACGACTATTGGTGGGATGACCAAAGAGGATATGGAAAGAATGTTCAAGGACATAGTTGATGCCATGAGGGAAGGGTTTCGGACGTGCCTTAATGAGATCAAGCATCTGTGGAAAGGGTGGAAGCTGTGGAGAAGAAGGTTGGTATCACCAAAAAAAAGGAAAGGGGCATCATCTCAAAACAATACCTCTACACTTAAACAGCCGCACGTACCCAGGGTTAGTAACAAATCCTCTCCCAACAAGAAATTGAATAGAAAAAATCTTAAGAATAAGAAATAAAAGTTGGATATGCTTTGTTTCTTGTATGTCTAACCATGTGTGTGTTTTTTATAGTGTGCTTGTTTTGTTTTTATTTATGGATTTCGTATATGGAATTTGTTTCATGTTTGAAATGGATCTTTGGTTATTGTTGTTTGAAATGGATATTTGTTTATAGTGGGCTTGTACATTGCAGAGTGAAAGTGTTAATGGGGCAAACACGGAAAGGAAGAGCTTGCTTGTGGATAAAGCTCCAGATGTGTCCGCAGATGCTAGTTCCGCGAAAGAGATAAATCTAGTGGTTTCAGATTTTCCCAAGGATAAACCTCCAGAACCAAGCCTTGTTCTATTGGAGAAACAAGTACCCACTGTTTCGGATTTACAGCAGGAGGATGCTAGATATCAGCAAAAGAAGAATGTTACTTTGGCAGTTTTCCGTGAAAAGAGTGATCGAACAAAGAAACTTGCTGCCTCACATCAATCTTCTTATATGACAAATAACACGGCCAAAGTGATCATTCCAAACATAAAGATTTTTTCAGGCTATAATTCTTTTGCACCAATTGACAAGAAGAGGTTGAAGGAGCTCGCTGAATGGTTGAAAACTGATCCGTAAGTGATTGCTTTTCAAAATTTTGTGTTTGCAGTTATTATAAACACCTCTCGACCGAAAACCGAGTACAATTCCAACTCGGTTGTATCACACCCTACTGACCTCCTTATCTTGGTTGAACGACTGTGTAAGTCTTCTGCTATGACTTAGAACACTTACTAGATGACTTACTGATAAGTCTTCTTGTAGACGACTTACCCGTAAGTTATCTAGTAAGTCTTCTACGTAGAAGACTTTGTAGACAACTTACTGGTAAGTCGTGTTGTAAGTATTCTACGTAGAAGACTTTGTAGACGACCTACCAGTAAGTCGTCAGTAAGTCGTTTACATAGAAGACTTTGTAGACGACTTACCAGTAATTCGTCTGATATCTACTAAATTGTATTATTTTATATGCAGTATATAGATGCTTGGGTTAATGTGCTAAGGAAGAGGTACGACGCTAAGCCATAACATTTTATGAGCAAGAGAATGTGCTTCCTTGATCATCTCTTTGCTCAGCAATGGAGATACCACTACAAGGACTTTAAGGATTCGGAGCCCGATCACAATAGTTTAGGAAGAAGACTCCCTAATGGGGGGTGAAATTATTATTCAGGCACTATACTCATTGGATTGTTATGTGGATATCGATCCCTAAGAGGCGCATAGTCTTCTGGGACAACATTTTTTCCTGTATCTCCCAAGAAGAACTCGATGTGGTAATGGAGCTTTTTCTCTACATGGTCCCTTATCTGCTTGTTGAGTGCGTTTCTTCCATCGATAAACGTTCCAATACACCCTGGAGCCATTCACATATGAGAGACCGACCAATATACCTCATGTTCAATCTGGTGATTGTGGCGTGTACGCTCTAAAGTACATTGAATGTCATGCTCTTGGGATGCCATTTAATCAAAAAGACTTTGATAAGTCCGACGGGAAGGCTATGAGGGATAAGATGGCAGTCGGTATATTTAAAGAGCTTCCTGGCCAGTATGAGAAAGAAAACGTGGACAATGATGAAAACCTGGAAACGTATGAGGGGTGATGTGTGTATTTGAACTTGATTATTTTGTATGATAGATTAGGATGATGTGTGCATTTGAACTTAATTATTTTGGTGTGCTGATGTATGATAGATTAGGCTATATTAGCAAGGTCAGGATAGGATGAAGTTTTTTTGTAACATATCTTCTGCACAGAAGACTTCGCAGAAGACTTATAGTTAAGTCGTCTGGAATGTTGGACGACTTAACTATAAGTCGTCTAGAAATTTTTCTGTGCAGTGACCTTTTGGAACCTTTCGGATTATATAAAGGGAAAGAACTTCTTAAATTTGTTTGGTTGTGAAATTTGACAAAGAAGTTGACACAGATAAGTTCATAACACAAAAATAAACCCGACATTCCTCGGAATTGTATTAAGAAAAAGGATTGTCGATACTACTCTGTTTCCGAGTCATCATCATCACCAAATGAATATGAATCTTGATTTTGGTGAAACTCTCCAATCTCTGGTTCATCCTCTATGTGAACGATGGCTTCCTCTCTAAAGTCGGTAAAATCGACAACAAGGTCAACTGCAGCTACATCTTCTGCTGCACTTAAGTAGCCTGATGTGCTTGGTTGTAGTGGGTCTTCCAGCTCAGAACTTCCCTGAACTCGGCCTCTCGGGTTGAGTGATGTAACAGTGACCCATGGATCATCTCTGTTCCTAACCCGGGGTACTTGATATAAAAAACCCTTAAACATTTAAAAAATTATTTGTAAATTTGTAACTTAATACATATATTAATACATATTTGAATAATTGACATATATATATATATATAATTACCTGATCAGCCTGAGAAGCAAGAATGAAAGGATCATAATATTGCATATTTCGCCTCGAATGTACAGATGTAACACCAAATGCATCTGTTCTCACACCTCGATCCGGAGTGTTGTCGTACCAATCACAATAAAAAACAGTACAGCGCAATCCAACCATGCCCGGATACTTGATTTCTAAAATCTCGCGTATGTTTCCGTAGTATACATCATCTCCTGATGCAGAACAAACGCCAGCATCATAAGTCGTACTTGAACGTCTCCTCTTTTGAGTTGTGAATGCATATCCTCGAGTACAAAATCTCGTATATGGCTTCACAACATACTTTGGTCCACACACCATCTCGCGTATCTAATTGTCAAATGTTTCCCCTCTCGCCATACCAGCAGACACCTATTAATAGAAATTATGTTATATCAATATATGTGAATTAGTATAAATATGTGATAAATAATATTTTAATTTGTTTAAAGCACTCACATAAGAAAACATCCATCCAGCAAATTCTCTCTGCTTTAGTTCTTCTAGTTCCTCCTCTGTGGCGTATCTATGTTTGAACCGCTTTTCTGCGATATAAATCATGTACATATACAATAATGTAATTAATCAATTAAGATTTAAATTTCAATTTGTTAAAATAAAAATTTGTAAATTTATTTACCTCTCATATTGAAGAACATCTTCGTAGTTGGTGAGCAAATATGTTTGCAAATGACTGTGCTCATGCTTAGTAAGTCGACGGTCCTTTGGTTTTCCGCTAAGTCGTCCAACATCTGTGAAGATGTCTGGAACCGTAACATAATATGTTGTCTTTTCGCCTATATCATCATGCCGAGCAGGTCATTTGTTTTTGGTCTGCACTTCTGCTCGAAAGTAGTTATCGGCAAAGTTTGAAGTTTCTTCATTGATTATCTGTGCGACTATAGAACCTTCCACCCTACTTAAATTTTTCACCATCTTCTTCAGATGGAACATATACCGCTCATACAGATACATCCATCTATACTGCACTAGACCACCAAGTTTCAATTCTCTTGCTAGGTGAATAACAAGATGCTTTATAACATCAAAATGATGGATCACAGCTATGTTAGTCTTCAAATTTTCAATACCTTCAAGAGTCAGCAGATGATCCTTCCAGTATGGCAGGTTCCAGAAAATACTCTTTTTGTGCCAGTTATGTAGTTCTCCAACAACATCTACCAGATAATGCACATGTCCACCGACGTGTGGCGTCCTTTCTGCACCAAAATCCCTTAGCTGTGTCAACAAATTTGCCCCACAAATTTCCGGAGGTGGACTGTCAAACACCCTCTTATTCTTCGTAAACAAATTCCTACTCATACGATATGGATGATCAGGTGGTAGGAATCTCATGTCACAGTCAAACCAACACGTTTTCCTTCCGTGTTTTAGTTAGAAAGCATCAGTATTATCTTGACAATATGAAAATGATAACATTCCATGCGTTGTCCATCCAGATAACATACCATATGCTAGAAAATCACTTATTGTCCACATAAGTACTGTCCGCTTTTTAAAGTTTCCCTTACACGAAACATCGTATGTTTCAGCACCTTGAGCCCATAGTTGTTACAACTCATATATTAGTGGCTAAAGAAACACATCAAGTGATCTCCTAGGATGCTTTATCCCGGGAACGAGAATGGAGAGAAACAAAAACTCTCGACGCAAGCACAAATTAGGTGGTAAGTTGTATGGTGTAAGAATGAGTGGCCATAGAGAATACTGTCTCCCATGCTTGCCAAATGGGCTGAAACCATCCGTACATAATCCAAGGTAGACATTTCTTCTCTCATACGCAAAATATGGATATGTTGATTGGAAATGCTTTCAAGCTTTTGCATCTGAAGGATGTCTAATCTCACCATCTGTTGAATGCTATGCATGCCATCTCATTGGTTGCACTGTGCGTTCAGACTGATACAACCTCTGCACCTTTCCTTCAAAGAAAAAACCACATCCTTTTGTATGGCACTGGAACTCTTCCACTCATATCTTTATAACGAGCCTCCCACAAAATTTGCATGTAACCTGCTGCTCATCCGCCCTCCAATAAATCATGCAGTTATCACTGCATACATCTATTACCTGATACGATAAACCAAGACCAGCTACCAGTTTCTGAACCTCGTAGTATGAACTAGGGGCTACATTATCCTCAGGTAGAATAACTTTTACAAAATCAGCAATCCACACAGTCTTCAGCCAAATTATAATCTGTTTTAATACCCATCAGTCTTGTTGCATATGATAAAGCTGAATGGCCATCTCTGCAACCTTCGTACAAAGGTTGCTTTCCTGCATCCAACATATCAAAAAATCTACTAGCTTCTGCATTGGGTAAATATTCCCCTCTAAAATGTTCATTTACCATCTGCTCAGTACCTACACCATAATCTACCTTCGTTCTAATTGGTTCTTCTAACCTAACCGCAGGCTAAGGTTTGCTAGTACTACCATATTCATCATCAGTTTCCCCATGATGATACCAAACTTTGTAACTTCGTGTAAACCCTCTCAAATATAGATGAGTCCAAACATCTAATTATTTTATAACCTTTTATTTTTACAAGTAGAGCAATGACATCTTAACATACCCATTTTTGCTTCCGGTTGTCTTTGAACTAACGCCATGAGTTCTCCTAGACCTCTTTGGTACTCTTCCGTAAGCAATCTCGTGTTAGGATCCAAATGAGGTCGATCAATCCACGAACGATAATAATTAGAAGAAGACATGCTTTTTTCAATCAAATTCGTGTGTAAATATATTATGGAGTGAACGAAGAGGATGAGGGGTGCTTGTCCAGAAGTTTGTCAAGCTATGAATTAAAGACCCTACCAATTGGAGCCGGCCTGCAAATGAGAGAAATCTATTGTTCCATGAGCCTATACGGGTTCTGACTTTCTCTATAAGGGGGGTATAGTCGGCCACCGACATTTGTTTTGTCATTAGAGGGAACCCGAGATAACGAACTGGAAATGCACGTGCCGCGAAGGAGTAGTGTTCGAGAATTTCACTTTTCTCAGTGTCATTGACTCCAGCAAGATAGAGTGTTGACTTTTCATGCTTATTTGCAGATCCGAGAACTCTGCAAATCGCTGAAAAACCTCAAGCATTCCTTCTACTGATTGCTTTTTTTTTCATCAGAGAACACAAGAACATCATCTGCGAAACATAAATGAGTAAGTTTCAAACCTTGACAGTAAGGATGGAAGCTAAACTGTCTAAATACGGCAGCCTTATCAGGCATCCGAGAAAGCACTTGCATACATATGACGAACAAATACGGAGACAGCGAACAACCCTGTGTTTGCCCTCTTTTGCTATTAAAATATCCAGCCAATTCACCATTAACTTTAACAGAGAAAGAGGCTAATGTGATACACTTCTCAATCCATGTAATCAACTTTCCCAGAAATCCCAAAGCCATCAAAGTTCCCAAGAGAAAAGGACACTGCACTGTGTCGAAGGCCTTGGATATATCAATTTTTAATTCAGCGGGATGAGACGGAATCCTTGTGATAGTTTTTAACCAGCTCCGAAGCTAGGAGGACATTCTCCATCGACAACCTGTCCTTAACAAAAGCAGATTGACTCGTGGAGATGAATTTCGGTAACACTTTCTTTAGCCTATTTGCCAACAGTTTTGAGATGATCTTGTATAAAACATCACAGCAGAACATAGGCCGATAGTCTTTGAACATTATAGCCTCATCTTTTTTAGGAATCAGTGCCAAGATTGTGGAGTTATCTCCCTTCAGCAAATCCTAACTCAAAAAAGAGGTTACCGCTACCACCACTTCCTTGCCAACAATTGGCCATGCTGCCTTGTAGAACTCACATGTGTATCCATCAGGGCCTGGCGATTTGTTTCGTGCCATCTTGAAAATAACTTCCTTAATCTAATCTGCAGTGACATCCTTTGCCAGCATTGTCTGATCCTGCTCCTCACATTCAAAGTTTAGGATCTCTTTCAACGTCTCCACAGCGATACCTTGGTAATTCACTGTTTGATGTGCGAGGAATCCATGAAAATAGTTTACTGCATCAGTCTTTATATCCTCCTGAGTGGCTGCTGTTGATCCATCAACTCTTTTAATCTCTCGGATGGTGTTCCTGACTTCCCGAGCTTTTGCAGCATTATGGAAATGTCTGTTGTTACCATCACCCACATTTAACCAGTGCAGTTGCGCTTATTGACTCAGAACCTTTTCCTCTATGGTCGACAGACGAGACCAGCATTCATAGAGCATTTTCTCATCTGCTAAGTTTTCTGGAGTTGGTGTAGACATAGTCTTCAGTTGGCTAGCACAAATTAGTTCGAAAACCTCTTTTGTACGTCACGAAGTATCTCCTATCTGAGTTTTACTCAAGCTTCGTAGAGCAGGCTTTAGGTCTTTAAGCTTTTTGGATAGCCTAAAATGGCTTAATTTGACTAAAACTCTCAGGAGTCTCAGCCCAAAACCTTTCCACAAGAGGAAGGAATTCTGGTGACTCCACAACTGCATTGACAAATTTAAACAGTCGTTTTGACTTCAGTACCTTAGTGGCAATTTGTATCCTACATATCAGGTGATCCGAGCATCCTCCCGCCTCAAAAACACAGTGAGATTGGGGAAAAGATTGCAATTATACCGAATTCATCAATTTTCTATCTAGCTTCTTACATATCAGCTCCGAATCTCTCTTGTTTGTCCAAGTAAATTTAGGACCATGGGAGCTCATGTCGAGCATAGAGTAGTATTATATCACGCTTTGAAGCTCTCTCATTCCCTGAGTTACCAGTGGATAACTAGAATGTTCTTCTATCTCCAGAGTTTCATTGAAATCCTCCATCACAATCCAAGGCTTATTCCTTATCATAGGAGAGTCTTGGTGATTTTTAAGATCTTCCCAAAGAGCTCTTCTCTCTTCTTCCCGGTTAGCAGCATATACAAAATAACATATGATTTCATCTTCTGCACCCTCCAACAAGACAGAACATGTTATCAATTGTGAACTTTTAAAACAAGGCGTCACCCTCACCTCAGGGCTCCAGACCACTCATATTTTCCCCAATCGACTATTTTCATAATTAGATAACATAGACCAGTTTCAAAAGACAGAGGAAGCAATCCTATCAGCCTTGCTCTCCCTGACTCTTGTCTCCAAAATATAACCAAACTGCAGAGTATATTTCTTGATCAATTCTCGGATTATTTTATGTTTACTAGGCTTGTTTAATCCACGAATATTCCAGAAAAAAAACCGACAGTAATGATTCTTTTTGATGAACTTTGTATTCGAAAAGCTAGACGCATCCTTTGCTTTTTGAATAAATGAGTTGGATAAAATCTTGTGGTTATCTTTAGAGCTTCGAGGAAGAGAAGGCCTGAGGGAAACCATGTCTCTAGCTTTAGTCCCCGTATCCACCACCATTTGCGAAGCTTCCTCGTCTGGAGTTTCCATTGGTACCTCATTATCCTCTGTGTTTATAAACAATCCTTCTTTCTCAGCACCCTGAGTCGTAGAAATGTGGGTATCCACTTTCCTATCTTGGACCTTCTCAGTCTCCTCCATTATCTTATCCGAGTCCCTTAACTCCTCATTCTTTTTCTCTTCTCTTCTTTCAGTTATTTCACCATCCTCTTCATCCAGACTTAGCACTGAAAAACGTGAGTTTGAGAGAATGGAACCCTCTCCATGTTCAATTTCTTTACCCCTTTTTCAGCAGATCGACAGACCTTTCCCGGTGACATCCACTCATTTTCATTTACTTCATGAACCTCTTTTTCCTTCTCCATGTTCTCAGTTTGATCGGTACTTGTTTCTGTTGGTGTAGCATCATTTTCTTGCACATCCTGATCCACACTTCCCTCTTCTCCTTTTCCTTGATTCACAGTATCCTCTACAGCATTTGGTACCTCATTTGCATCACTCATATTCTCCTTCACCACACATGTTTGAAGTGAATGTCCCCATTTCCCACACCTTATGCACTTAGTAGGCAACCATGGATAAGTATATTCAACTCTTGATTCCTTCCCTTGGACGTTAAAAGTCATTGCCCATGGGAGCTCTTTGGTAAGATCTGCTTTGACAAAAATCTTCGCAACTCTAAAGTCCACACACTGTGCTGTTTCTGGATGCAACCGATCCGGTGCCCCTACTGAGCGAGACAAGAAGCTGAGACCCTTCCATGAAAACATTTTCATAGGAACTTTGCGCATATGAACCCACAAAGGTACTGAAGTTTGTTCTGGTTGAACTTCCTCTGTAAAAGGCATCCACTTTGACATGACTGCCGGTACTCCTGTGAGGTTCCACATACCTCTTTTGAGTATCCTTTTACGCATCTCTGGATCAAAGATCCGGAACTTAATTCTTATAGAGTTGAGAACATACACTTCAACCATCTTAGATTTTTCTGTCACCCATATCTTGTTGACAATGAGGTGAACCTTCCCTACGTGAGGAGCTTTCTCTAGGAATTTCCCGATCAAAAATTCCTCCCATAAAGGTGAAGGATTCTGAAAAACTTCATCTGGAACCACCACTGAATCTATCCCATCAGCTTTCGTGATTTCAACTTCATACTTTCTTAAAGATCTCTTCTCTTGTGCAACATTAACCCATGTGCGAGTCAAAACAGGGGTTTTAGATGTCTGTGAACTTGTTGGGATCCCTTCCCTCTGATCCGAAACAGCCAAACCCTCCGGAGGAGGCATCGGCGGCGCCGGAAAATCTTCCTTGGAGAAGCGGCTACCAAAAACCCTATCTCCAATAAAATCACCCTCAGACAAAACGCTGTCGTGGAGCCAGTATGTATAGAGGTTTTACATGATTCCAGCTCATTCCAGTCTGTATAATTATTTACATGATTCCAGCTCATGCCTATTGATGATATGCACCAAAAATCATTCCTATTTGCAGGATTCCAGCTCACAAGTAGAATTGTACATAGTCTGGACCCAATTAATTCAATCGAAAACATAATTGTATAATAAAGAAAAACTAGATTTTGATCCACGCGGTATTTTTTTCAAAAAATATATTGCTATTTGTTTTTCATATTACTATTTTATATCATATACGCGTTATGATATAATTGATAATATTTTTAACATACCATAATATAAATTATCTTGCTCCACTACGAATTGGATCATTTTTTATTCAAAAATTTGACATGCAAGTGGAAAAAATTATACTTGAACCACCCTATTTAAATTAGTGGGTAAAAGTTTAATATTTTTTATGACAAATATATTTCACAAAATATATTCCAAATCATTTAAATTTTACTTGAAATCATATATATTTCAAAGTGTGGATATTATTGTCTTTTTAAATTCTATAAGAAATTGATAGTTAACGAATTATGTGTTTTTGTATGAAATAACCTACTACGATTATGATTTGTGGAAGATTTTTTTGCTATGTAGTTTATAAGACAACAAAGATATTCATTTCAATATAGATTTCTATACTTTTTAAAATGTGGTTCAAATATTTAAAATTTATTTTATTGATTAAAAAATAAATTTAAAATATTCTTAGGAACATCACTATATAATTAGAAAGTTTATGATATAATTTTGTAATCAAATCATATAAATTTTCTAAGATAATGATTTACATTAAGACAACTGTCCCAAATCTAACCTAGAATATGAATATGAAATGTGAAGATAATAAATTAACCTGAAATTAATAACAAAAAATACAACTGTTAAAGATAGAAAATAAAAGAAAATGAAGAATGATCAAATCATATGTCGCTTCAAAACAAGAATCATTATGATAGATCATCTGCACATAAACCAAAACCAGAATCGAAAAACAAAAAAATTATGTGTATATATATATAAAGTCTTAATATTCTAAAATAAAATAAATTTACTAAATCCAAAGCAGAAAAAATAACATCATAAAAATCCAGTGACGTTCTTTCTCTGCTGTTAATGTCGTATATATAGTAAATTAGTAAATGTTTCTAAACGATATAGCTTTCACAAGAAAGTTTGATATAAAATATTCTTAAATAAATTTTCAAAAATATTATACATATAAGGTAAGATTATTTTTGGAATATCTTGTTGGTAAAGGTAAAGGAGAATATTTTGTGACTAGATTGCACCAGAATTTTGGTTGACAGATTAATATTAAATACATAAAATTATGAGAGAAGATATCTCGTCAGTTGATTTTTCAACAACTTTTTGTATGACATTTCTATAACAAATATTTAAATGTAAAATATATATTAGATAAAAAATATAATTATTTAATAAATAAACATTGGTTCTTGTTTATTTGTTGTTTATGTCATACTACTATTAAATTGAAAATAGAAGTCAAAAAAATTACCAATACAATCCAATGTTTAAAGGTTGATATCAAATAGTTTGGAATTTTGTAGCGACTATTTTTTCCATAGCTATTCCAATGAAATAAATCTGTGACATTAAAATGATCATGATTAGATCTAACCTAGAAAATAAATATGAAATGTGAAGATAAAGAATTTGCATGAGATTTATAGAAAAGACAAATGTTTAGTTCGTCAAAAAAAAAGAAGACAAATGTTCAGTTCATAGGAAAAAACAAAAGAAAACAAAGATGATCAAATCATATGCTTCAAAAGAAGAATCATTATGATAGTTCATCTGCACATAAACCAAAACTAGAATCTAACAAAAAATAATGCATATATATATAAAAAGTTAGAATTCTAAAATAAGATAAATTTTTGTGGTCCATATGGATTCGGAGCTACCAGTTTGGTTTTCAGAGTCTAAATGAGTCTGTTATGTTGCAGACAAAAAAAGAGATAAATTTACTAAATCGAAAATATAGAAAATAACATCATAAAAGTTCAGTGACTTCGTTTCTCTGCTGAGAATGATAGTAAATTGGTAAACATTTATAAATGACCTAGCTTTCACAAGAAGCTTTGAAATAGAATATATTTTAACAAATTCTTAATAATATTATGCTTATAAAGTAAGATTATTTTTGGAATATTTTGTTAGTAGAGAAAAAGAGAATATCTCGTGAGGGGATTGCAAAGAAATTTGGTTGACAAATTCACTATAAACATTAAATACTAAATGCATGACATTAAGAGAAAAAATATTTTGTCAGCTGATTGCAACAATTTTTTGGATGACATGTTCTAATACAAATATTTAAATATAATATATATATATATAAATTTAAAACGTAGACTACAACATTTTTTTAATTGACATATCTCACTATAGATATTTAATATGACATGATTTGTATTAAAATTCATAGTTATATAAATTTCATATTTTATTTTCATATTAATCCTATTACAAATATTATCTTTGTTAGTGACAAAAATTAATTCTGTTTGTTATTTACGATTTTAAATAAATAGTAAATCTTTGTAATAATAAATAGTAGTTTTTCTTAAATATCGATATCAGAAATATTTATTTTTAATACATCTATCTATGTTTCCAAATAACTCTAATGTGTATTAAGAGTTATATTAGATGATCACATATACATATGGACTATGTTCTAAAAGGCGGCCGACTTGGCGATTAATCGCCCGCCCATGCGCTCATCGGTGAGCAACCGCCGCGATTAACACCTAACCGGCTTAACTAATCGGTTAGCTAACTAATCAGTTAGCTAACTAATCGGCCTATAAACCGACTAATCGGTTTTATAACCGATTTTTTAACCGATTAATCCAACTTTCTTTTAACTATTTAGGCAAATTTGGGCCCTTTAGTAGAAGCCCGCTTGCAGAATTTGATTTCAACCACATGTAGCTATTTATACAGCTCTTTAAGTCATCATCTCCTTGTATTTGGTCGATGTGGGACTTTGGCTAAAGTATTTTTAAATTTTTTTTTAATATAAAAAGGAGGGTGGCGGGAGGAATCGAAACCATGACCTATCTCAGCGTACACAATGTTACAAACCACTACACCGACATATATATTATTGGTTATGCACATTTTCTAATAGATATACGTATAATTATAATAAATAATTACAAAAATTAATACCCGATTAATCCTCGTATAATATCCGATTTATTAATTAGGCGCTAGTCCCATTCCGAACACCCCACTAGCGCCTAGCGAATTCTTAAACATGGCATATGGATAATTTGGCAATTGTGCATGTTGTAATTATAAATTTATAAACTCACCGTGCGTCGACGCGAGTCTTATTCTAGTGCCTATTGAAAGTTATTGTTGTCAAATGAATGTTCATATTCATGTTCACGTCTAAATAGGTATTAAATAAATATTTTCTATGGAACTTATGTCCACATTTTACGTTAAAGGAAATCAAAGTAGGTTTCACATTTGAGTTAGGGTTTGAAAACTCTGAAACAATCGCTTAAAGAGTTATGAGTCTCGAAAATATTTATTTTGTTACAGTTCAGTGTTTCTTTATGATGTTTTAAATTTAATATATTCTAATTGCCGTTTAATAACCATTCTGGTTAGGCATGGGATGTCGAGTTTCAACTTTTTTGCATGAAATTTAACCCTATTCAGATAATTTTAAAATCGGGTTCAATAAACCTATTTGGTTCAAATATAGTAAATCATCTCAAATCTTGTTGCACCTTTTAAAATTTGGATTTTGGTTATCCAAGTACTTATTTAGGATTCGAGATTGAATTTAAATTTGATATTTTTGGGTTTTTAAAATTGAATTTTTTTTCGTACATCTGTTTAGGTCCAGTTTCAGTTCGATTAAAATACAAATCTATAAATACCGTTGAACAAATGTCACTACTGTATTTATGTCAGATTCAGTTTTTGTTTGGAATTATTTTTTCGGATCAATTCAGTTTAGATTTCAGATTTGGTTTGTTGCTTAGACCTAATTCTGATTATTAATATGATGGAAAATAAACATAATAATTTATAAGAAATATATGGTACACACATTCTATGTTGTAAAATTTCAGAACTTTAATAATTTTCTTGATTATTAATCTTTTGACCAGTAAGAATTTGCATTGTGTCAACAATTATACATTTTTATTTGTGAACCATATCATGGTGGTCTAGTGGTTTCCACTAGAGGAGAAATTACCATGTTGGTCCAGACTAGAGATCGATTTTCTTCTAGTGTGAAATTATTAACTCCACATGTGGCTACATGGATATGGGCTATTGCTTTCGGCCCATTTGAATGTCCAAGAAAAAGGTATATTCGTGGACTGTATCTCTACCAGGAGGTTAGGTATGTATCTTTAATAGATCCAGGTTTAATCCTTTTTCAGTTACAAAAAAAAAATAAAACATTCTTATTTACATGTCTGTGTTGTTTTGTAGTAGGAATTAGACCAGAGTTGGACCAGTGAAGAAAAAGGAGTGTCAGCTGACACAGATTAAATGTCAAATATAACTGTTTTGTAGGTAAGACAGTAAAGAATCGGCGGCATAAATGATATTTGTGTTGGCTTTGACATTCCCAAAACTCGGATTCGAATCCTTATTTGACAGGATCCAAATCCCCATTTTACAGCTTTTTGTAATTTTTGTAAAAATATATATATCATCACCCAAGTAAAAACAAGTGCTGGGTTCGCTACTGGTAATAACATGAGTACAACATCACAAAAGTAACCTACATCTACAAAAAAATATTAAAAACATATAAAAGAGATGGCACAACTACCTTGTTTAGAAAACAATATTATACCATAACAGGTAACTATTCTATTTATATATTTTTTATTTACTATTATTTATTGATTTTTTTTTCAAATAGTCACTTTTAAGATTTTGTCACAAAATAGTCCCGAAGGAATAAAATAACAAAAATAGTTCTTTTTATTTTGAAATTTGTAATATTTAATTTTTATTTATTAAAATTTGAAATTCTAAATCCAATTTTTATCTTTTAAAAATTTGAAACTCTAAATCCAAAATTTTACCCTTAATTATAAATTCTGAGTCTAGATTAGTTAACCCAATGATATAAAGGGGGTTTTGCAAAACCAACCCAAAAATTCAAGTCAAACACAAAACCAACCTCTTTTTTTTGTCATTACTATTCACTCTTAAAAAACCTAAAATCTCCTCATGTTTCTACCTATTTACCAAATTGCCATTATTATTAAATCTGATATTATTTTCGAAAATTAGTAAAAACCTATTACACCCTAAACATTTCTCCTTATTTACCACAATGCCATTGTCATCAATATTTGCAACCACCAAAAACCACCATTTATGAGA
>CAKOAT010234043.1:0-22679 GCA_932364175.1 Eruca vesicaria subsp. sativa | reverse complement strand
TTTCTGAGAATCATATTCTATAGCAGTGATAGAACCCGGATTTGTTGCCTTGATTTGCTCCAAATATGAAGGAAGTCGCTCATACCCATCTTCCGCGGATCCTCTCACCAATTCTTGCGCATATAACAATGCTCTGTATGAAGTGGTGTAATCAAGTGTCATGCCAAACATGTTCTTCATTGCATCTTTGATATGCTGCAGATTCAACCCATCAATGATTCCAACACGATCTATGAAGAGTCGACCAATGTACTTCGGACTAGAGTGTTTCCGCCCAGCGATTCTGTCTCCGGTGGAACATGTATGAGTTTTCAAATACTTGGTTACCCAAAACGTCTTAGTCCCATGTTTCACACTTGCTCTGATCTTCCATTGACAACCACTAACCCGACATGTTGCCACAAAGAGAGTTTTTGTTGACTTGTAAACTCTGAAGGAGAACCTGCGCCTCACCGCGCTCAACCGAACTCGGAAAGCAGTGCATCCTTGCTAGTAAAACTCTGGTTTACATAGATTCTTTCTGCAGATGATCCTTTTCCCTCACAGCCATATGCCTCTCCGTAATCTTCAAAACAAATTTCATCATCTTCTTCCTCATCCTCGTCTTAAACCTTTCCAAATTGACTCTAATCCTCAGGATCATAAAAATCTTCAGCTACAACAGGGATGTCAGCATCCTCCTCCCTATCATGATCCTCAGCTACATCCCCCTTCTGATCTTCATCCCCCACATCAGCTTCATCCCCCACATCAGCTGCATCCTCAGCTTCATCCCTTTCCTCTGAAACTGTTCTCATCTTGCAAAAGCTTGATACACAAAGACGTACTTCTTGCGTTTTGGTTATCTCGAGCAAGTTTCGAACTTGTCTATCACTTGTAACATGAATAGGAGGAAGGTCTGGAGCTGGTAATGAGNAGCTTCATCCCCCACATCAGCTGCATCCTCAGCTTCATCCCTTTCCTCTGAAACTGTTCTCATCTTGCAAAAGCTTGATACACAAAGACGTACTTCTTGCGTTTTGGTTATCTCGAGCAAGTTTCGAACTTGTCTATCACTTGTAACATGAATAGGAGGAAGGTCTGGAGCTGGTAATGAGTAGCTAATCTCCACAGTGCAGCATCCTCCTCCCTATCATGATCCTCAGCTACATCCCCCTCCTGATCTTCATCCCCCACATCAGCTTCATCCCCCACATCAGCTGCATCCTCAGCTTCATCCCTTTCCTCTGAAACCGTTCTCATCTTGCAAAAGCTTGATACACAAAGACGTACTTCTTGCGTTTTAGTTATCTCAAGCAAGTTTCGAACTTGTCTATCACTTGTAACATGAATAGGAGGAAGGTCTGGAGCTGGTAATGAGTAGCTAATCTCCATAGTGACTGTGATCATGCCAGGTTATAATCTTCTTGAGCCATTGCCACAAGTTCAGAATGTGTTGAATCTTCATTCAATAAAAACAATCTTGCTCCTTTGAAACGATCAACCACAAAATTCCAACAACCATCTTCCAACAACAATTCTCCATACACTGCACGTAACTGATGCATCATCTGAGATAGTAAAAATAAAACACATTAGCAAACATAGAAGAAAGAAAACGAAAGTTTATTAGAGATCGAAGCAGACGATTGAAATGTAAGTCGCCCAGAGGACTAAACATTCATTCGTCTGGTCAACGCAGAGGTTATTTTTGCAATTGACTTTGAAATCAGTTAGTTGGGACGACTGAAATATCAGTCGTCTGGGTATGTTTGATAAAAAAAATCCAGACGACTGAAATTTCAATCGTCGAAGGTTAGTTTTGCATTTGACTAGAATATTTCAGAAGTTTGACTTTTTAGGACGACTTACATTTCAGTCGTCTGCGGAAAAATGAAATATCAATATTTTATTGAAATTGGACGACTTACATTTCAGTCGTCGTAGGTTAGTTTTGCAATTGCGAAAACAAACTTCAATATTTAAAAAAATCTAGACGACTGAAATCTCAGTCATCCCTGGGACGACTTACAATTCAGTCGTCTAGGATTTACGAGGTTTGACCAGAATCTCGGAATAAAATCCTGGACGACTGAATTGTAAGTCGTCTGGCGGACGACTGAATTGTAAGTCGTCTTGAAAGTTAAAGTTTTTTTTCACAATTGCAAAACTAACCTATTGTAAGTCGTGCGTTCCAATAAAAAATTGATATTTCAGTTTTTTCGTAGACGACTGAAATTTCAGTCGTCCTAGAAAGTCAAAATTCTGAAATTTTCTATTCAAATGCAAAACTAACATACGACGACTGAAATATCAGTCGTCTAGATTCTTAAGATATTTTTTTGTAGCCAAAATAAAGTAGACGACTGAAATTTCAGTCGTCTCTGGAAACGAATTGCAAAGTCAATTGCAAAAATAACTTCTGTGTTGACTGGACGAAAGCAGACGACTGAAATTTCAGTCGTCTGGACGAACAGATCGCAAAAAAACTCGATTTCATACCTTCAATTGGTGAGAGCACTTTCTTTGACTATATGAACCCTAGAAAATGTAGAATCAAGCACTCAGGAGCTCAAACGAAGGTAATTCACCCTGAATCTTTAATTTCTTTGACTATATGAACCCTAAAAAATATAGAATCAAAATCTTGGGTTTTTTTAGCTCATTGTGGAGAGAAAGTGAGAGATATGTGTTGTAATGTGTTGTTTAGTTCATGAGAATAGAGAAAGAAGAAGGGTAAATGGAATTTGGAGGCATTAAGAGCTTCAAAATTGGTTGTTCATGGTTGTTGGAGTATTGATGACAATGGAAATCTTGTAATTACTTGAAGATGATGAGGGTGAGAGAGTAAATATGTTATTTTCGAAAAAAAAACAAATTGATGGCATTTTCGTGAATTATATGAACTTGTTGGGTGAATTGGGCAAAATAAAGTTCCAAAAAAAGGAGGTTAGTTTTGTGGTTAACTTCAAGTTTCAGGTTAATTCTGCAAAAAACCCTATATTTTTTTCCTATTTTTTAATTTAAAATATCCTTTTTGTCTATCTATTAATTTTTTTAAAAATTACTGAAGACGGACAATTTGTTCATTTGTCAATAGCCATTCGTTGTACGACAACACACACACAACAAGAGTATGCAACTTAAGCGACATGTGTGAGAGAATGCGGGAGATCTTAGGCGTTGGATTCTTCCTCCTTCAAATCAAAATATAAATCTCATTAGAGAGAGAGAGAGAGAGAGAGAGAGAGAGAGAGAGACTCTCTCTCTCTCTCTCTCTCTCTCTCTCTCTCTCTCTCACTGAAGGAAGAAATTCCGGAGAGAAGAGATAAAAAGCTTTGAATTTAGAGAAGCAGTTTACATCCATGGCGGCTCGTAGAGTGTCTTCTCTACTATCTCAATCTATCTCGATCTTTTTCAGCTTCATCTCACTTTCTCTTTCGTTTTTTCAAGGTAACCCACACATACAAAATAACTCCTCCTACATATTAAGCTAGATAGACTTCCAACCTAAACCAATTAGTGATAAGTGTAGTGGACCATCTGTCTTATATACTAGATTAAATATCTTCCAACTTCCAATGTGAGACATTTTTTCCTAATACACCCTCTCGAGATGATGGCTCTTTGGCGTCAGTCTTGGAATGTTCGGACAAGGATCGATGGGCCGAATTTCGGACTGGATTGATAAGGATCGGGTTGGACTGCGTGGATCGTGGGCCATGATACCATTTTAAGCTAGATGGGCTTCCAACCTAAACCCAATTAGTGATAAGTGGAGTGGCCCATTTATCTTATATACTAAAAAAAATCTCTTCCAACTTAAGATGTGGGATCTTTGTCCCTAATAATATATGTGTTTGCTTATGTGTATCTCGGAAACTATCTTCATGTTCTTACTTTGTTGCTGTAATAATAGATTCAAGTATGCTCTTTTTTCGATTAATCATAAAGTATATTGACTAGTTACACAAGTTTAGTGACTTTTATGTCTTGAGTAACCAAAAAGAGATAGATTGAAACTTAGATTCTTTGATGTCTGGATCTGTGGTTATGGATATATCAATACCATGACGAGTTTCAGGGAGAAAATGTTACAATGGAAGTAACATCGTACCAAGATTTGGAACCTCCTCCGCAGCTGAAGAAATCATAACCCCGTCGGTTCATGTTTTTTACACACAGCTCCTAATCGATGGAAACTTCGTAGACTCACCTTCTGGTGAGTATAGTTTGCATTTTCCTAACTCTCCTTCGGAAAATACTCTGTTCAGAAAAGAGGACTGTTTGTTTTGAGTCTTGAGATTCTTGTTCCATGAGAGCACTGATAGTTGGTTTTTTGAACTGGGGAATTTAGGTAAGACGTTCCCGAGATCCTCGCATAGGGGATGTCATTGCACACGTAGCTGAAGGCGATGCTGAAGATATCAACCGGGCAGTGAAAGCTGCAAGGAAGGCCTTTGATGAAGGACCTTGGCCTAAGATGACTGCTTATGTATGTATATACTGTTCTTGAGTCTTGAAAGTTATGAAATTTGTAATGTGATATGTTCTGATCTTGGTTGGGGTTTCAGGAAAGGTCAAGGATATTGCTGAGATTCGCAGATTTTGTTGAGAAACACAGCAGAGAGCTCGCAGCTCTGAAAACATGGGACAATGGAAAGACTTATGAACAAGCCAAAACAGCAGAGATTCCAATGCTCGCTAAATTATTTCGCTACTACGCTGGTATACCGCATAAAAATCTTGAGAAAGTTTCTTGCTTTTGTTTGTAAGTAAGTTTTGGTTTGATGTGTAGGATGGGCGGATAAGATTCATGGGCTTACAGTTCCAGCTGATGGAAACTATCACGTTCAGACACTGCATGAACCTATAGGAGTTGCTGGACAAATCATTCCATGGAACTTTCCACTTCTGATGTTTGCTTGGAAAGTTGGTCCTGCACTTGCTTTTGGTAACACCATTGTCCTTAAAACCGCTGAACAAATTCCTCTCACTGCTTTCTACGTCGGCAAGCTTTTCCTTGAAGTATAAAATGTTCCTTTCACCTTTGTTGTTGTTAAATAAAAGAGCCATTTTATAAGTAACAATGTTTCGTAAAATGTGTGATAGGCTGGACTTCCTCCTGGTGTTCTGAATATAGTTTCTGGATTTGGTCCAACCGCAGGTGCTTCCCTCGCGAGTCACATGGATGTAGACAAGATGGATATATCTATTTTCTTCCTCTTAATTTCTTTTAAGAGTCTTAATTTTATGTTACATTGTTCCTTTTCCTCCAGCTTGCTTTCATAGGACCAACTGATACAGGCAAAGTTATATTAGGGCTGGCTGCTAACAGCAATCTACCATTCGTCGTTTTCGAAGATGCTGATATCAATACAGTTGTGGAGCTTGCACACTTTGTTCTCTTCTTCAACCAAGCTTCGTCAATACAGTAGATCTTTGCTTACTTGATCTCTTAGTTAGTTCTTGAAATAATGTTTTTTTTTATAAAGGGGAAATGTTGCTGCGCGGGGTCTCGGACGTACGTTCATGAGGAAGTGTATGATGAGTTTGTTGAGAAACCAAAGGCACGCGCATTGAAACGTGTGGTTGGTGATCCTTTCAAGAAAGGCATTGAACAGGGTCCTCAGGTAACACATATATACACCTTCCTTGCATTAAAAGGAGTTTATTACATTTTTGTTTTATTTAGTTGATTGATTTTGTGTTTTTGGATGTGTTTTAATCATTTTGTGTAGATCGATTCAAAGCAATTCGAGAAAGTGTTGAGGTACATAAGGTCAGGTGTGGAAAGCAATGCTACTCTTGAATGTGGTGGTGATCAGATTGGAGACAAAGGTTACTTCATCCAACTTACAGTCTTTTCTAACGTTAAGGTAGAAAAACACACTCATCAATGGTTGTTTCATTCCAAGTCACTATGGTATTAACCGGTGATATCAAAAATAGGACGACATGCTTATCGCTCAAGACGAGATCTTCGGTCCAGTCCAGTCGATCTTGAAGTTCAGGTGCGTAGGAGCTAAAACCATGGTAGGTGTGGTTTAACACCGGTTACTAAACGGGGTTTGTTGATGTTGGATTCAGGAATGTGGATGAGGTGATAAGGAGGGCTAATGAGACGAGGTAGGGGCTAGCCGCAGGGGTTTTCACAAAGAGTCTGGACACTACCAATAGGGTCTCGAGGGCTTTGAAAGCTGGCACCGTTTGGGTTAACTGTTTCGACGCAGCTATTCCCTTTGGTGGCTACAAGATGAGCGGCAATGGTAGAGAGAAAGGTATTTACAGTCTCAAGAATTACTTGCCGGTCAAGGCATTCGTCACTGCTCTTAATAATCGTGCATGGATATGACCTCTGGAGTAAATGCTCAAAATAAAGAAAGAAGACTTTAAAATGAAATTAAAGCTAGCGTTGGTTACTCAACAGATTGTGACACTAATAAATGTGTAATCAGATTTTCACTTCAGTTACCGTTGTTTTCTCTCTTATCACATAACTAGGATAAGACTTGCACATTGCGCATGATGAATATATGTAATTAAAATATAAAATTTTAATATTGACAAATTTAAAATTTACAGATGATTGTTTTTATAGGTATTTGAAATATTAAAATTTTAGAATTATTATATAATTATATATACGTAGGATCAGAAACAATTGTAATTAGAACTGTAGATCAAAGCTTAGAATTTAATGAACTTAATTTCTTATATCTTTTCACTTTTCAGTGTTCGAGTGATGGAAAATGAATGGAGTGTCACTGGGTTTGATTGGTAGAGTATTAGCAAGTCCCCTAATGCTTTCTTAGGAAGCAGTTGATAAAATATTTGCATTTAAAACATATAAAGTTTCAAAACTAATTTAATATAATTTATTTTTTTCTCTAATAATATTAGAAAATTATATTTTCTAAAAATTATATTTTAAGAAAAAAATTATAAAAAATTATAAATTATAAATTATTTTTAAAATAAAATTATTTCAAAAATATATTTTAATTATTTCAAATAAAAATTAACAATTTAAAATTAATTATGGTCATGATTTAACATAAGCATAATGATTTTTAAAAAAATTAAAAATTTAAAAAATTAAAAATTAACTCAGTTATATATCATGATTTAAAAAATTTAAATATTAATTATGGTTATGAGAAGTTTACGTTCATGTGTCAATCCTATTTATCTTTACTTTTTTCTCTTGTTGTGTTTTTTTTTGGTTATTACTCGATATAAATATATATTTTGAAGTTTATTCTCATTTCCTTTGTTTTTTTTTGGCCTGAGATTTAGAAAATACTGAAGATTTAAAATAATTGAAGAGAAACATATTTAGGTTAATATCTGCACTTTATGAACAATAAGTATTTTATATTTATTATTTTTTATATTTTTATGTATATTACAAAATAATAAAATAATAAATATATATATTAAACAACTAAGAAATCAGTTAATATTTTGTAATAAATTGGGGTATGCATTTAACTATCACTCTTGCTTATTCGCAATTAGGGTAAATAAATAAAAACAATCAATCTTATATATTGTATATGATATATAATTAAATTTAAATGATATAAGCATATTAATATAGCACACTTTTAATATGGATATTTATTCAATGAGGTTTCTACTCATATGATTTTATGATTATTTGCATATTTGTGTAACAAAACTTTACACCAACAATTTTTTTACATGGTCTTACAATAATTATATTTTAATATAGAAAAAAATTTAAAACCTTGATCCTAAGTTTATGTGAGACTTTTAACAGTTTTAGTAATTTATACTCGTTTTGACAACATACACAAAAAATCTAGATTTTTATTATATGATTACTGTAATTGTGTAATTTATTTTAATAATTAGGAAATAAACAAAATGATAAACATTATACAGATTGTTATCAAATCTTTATTGTTTAAAATCATTAATTGCCATATATATATATATATATATATATATATATATATATATATATATATATATATATATATATATATATTAATCATATTAGGTAATTATGTAGGTTTAATTTAAGAAAAGCCCGCGAAATAATAAATATTTGATATAGGCGACCAACTATAGCCTACCAAATATTATATTGCTAGAGAGTATAATTTTTAGACTATACTTTAAGTTAGAATCTCTAGAATCATTCTATTTTGAAATAGAAGGCATAGAGAGATGTCACATAGGATTGAGTTATTTTTTAATTCATACAAACTTAAGGTAACCTCTTTTCAAATATTTCTCAATTAATATATAGGGGATGTAGCTGTTACACTAGCCATGTACTTCTGTTTCCTTTTGGTTTTCCCAGTATTTCTTTATACTCTCTATAAAAATATACATGAAAGTAGGGATTTCTCTGTACAAAGTCCAAAAACTTTAGCCGCCTTTCGTTTTTCTTATTCTCCGCCCCACACGGTGGTGATGTGAGAAGCACTTCGCCTCTACTTCTTTGTTTCTCTTCAGCGTTTAAGTTTTGGTTTGAAGAGGATAATGATAATTTTGAAAGACTCTCCTAAGACTGCGGTAATATTGCATGTAAGACGATTGGGTCGCGGTTAGACTGGATGGCTTCCTTCTGTTTTGAGTTTAACTTTGGTAGTTTCCTCTTCTTTCTTTGTCCCTACTAGTTGTAATCGTGCTTTTGATATGGAACGCGAAGCTCTATGTGATGGGGTCTCGATAGTCACACGTATGGGATGGTGGCGTGTGGGCTCGCGTTGGAAACTAGTCGGACCTCACATTGGCTGGTGGATCTGCCGAGGGGCTGTAGGTTCTCCTTTGTATACTTTTTCTCTAGAAGCTTTTATCCTCTTGTCTACCACTTCCCCTCATGTGTAGTACACTATCTCTTTTTTGACACTTTTGTGAATTGTGTTGGGTTCCTTGGTCTCAGATATATTTTCGGAAACTATCAAAATGCTTTTACTGGAGAAAACTTGATAGATGACTGAATGGATGTCATACTAAAATGCTTTATTTTGGAGAAAAGGAGGTAATCCTAAACTCAATTGGGATGGCTTCTCAAGTATATGCGATGTCATGTTTCAAATTTACTAAACATCATTGCAAAAAGATCATGAGTGCAATATGTCTGCATTTTGGTGGAGTAAGAGTGGAGACAAGAGGAAAATTCACTGGGTTACTTGGAAAAAGCTGTATGAAAGGAAAATGAAGTGTTGGGAGTGTCCTAAAATCATCTGTACTTACTCTTGTTAAAGTCGTAATGTCGAGATTTGACAATCGTATAATATTAGGTGGTTATAATGTTTTGCTAGAAACCAGTTATAATCTATGAATTCAAAATTCATTACTAATATTATATGATCCTACAGGGTCACACGCCTAAACAAAATGGATCACTTATATATAGGGTTTGGGAATAATATATATATATGTATCGTATACATAGATGTATATACATAAATTCATAATTATTATCTCTTACACTAAGAGATGTTACATGTGTATGAGTGGGCTTTATAGCCCATGAGACTAATGAATTAGGTTAATGTTTTAAGGTGATTCATTATAGAAGTGCACATGTTGACAATTATACTCACGATTGATTTAGACGGCAAACCCTAAACAATAAGAGAACAAAACGTTTGTCAACCTGTGGAGATTTGATCTCAACGGCACTAGCATCCCGTCTAGATCCAATTTGTGTGAGTGTAGACACCGGTAGAGGTACGATATTTGGAGTTCTAAAAATCTCGACTTGGTTTATTCATGTTTCCGTTGCGAATAACCAAGTATATTCGAAAATTCTAAAGATCTAGATTTGTTTCAGTATTTACATGAGATCTAGGCATACCGAATTCCTAGATTTATTTATAAATAGTTATAAACCAGTATGAATTCCTACAGTAATATCAGAGCCTACTTGTTAATACTGAATTTGGATCTTGCATGAATTTGATATGCTTGAATGTTAATAAAAACCCTAATTTGATTACGGATATAAACACATTGAGTTATCGTTATAGCCGGTATGTGAAAAGTTAAAATTATAATTTGATTATAATTGTCGTTTATAACTCACATATGGATTTGAACATATTAGAACGTGTTTGCTTTTTGATTCATGAGTTTATGCATATGTTTGTTTAGAACAGAACACGTATTAGAGATGTTGATCGATTTCTAAATTTAAAGATATGCGAATATTAGATTTACATGGTTTTGGAAAGATCAATATGATACATTAATAATGTATATACTCATGTAGTTGCAATCCGTGCGGATGTAATAGTGATTACATAAGAGTATTATATGCATTCATGGAATTTGGTTCATGCATATTTAATTAAAGATAATCGTGTGTTATGGTAAAACATAAAGTGATTCTATAATTAATTTGCATGTGTGACGAGTTAAACCAGTTTCGGTTTAATTGGTTAATATGATTAACCAGATTTAATTGTATTATTTTTTTTTGGTTTAGCACTAATAAGATTATATTCTAAAATTAATTACATATAATAATTAATAATTTTAATTCGATTAAAATTAATTTAATCATTTATAATTCAATTAAAATACATATAATATATGTATTAGTTATGTTTATATTTTATACTAGGTGATTTTCCCGTGCTCATACACGGGTATAAATATTTATTAAGTAAATATACTATAATAATTGATTACTATTTACTTTTAATTTTCAATAAATTTTTAATTTGCATACATGATTTATATTAATAATATTATTTTACTTTAATTAGACATATTATTTTAGAAATATTATATCTAGTCAATTTTATTATTTTATAGTCGATTTTACTGTTATTATTTGGGTATATTAGATTACATTCTTTTATCTGAATTCAACTATAATATTTTTTATTCTAAATATATTAAATTTTGTTTAATTCTATTATTTATTTTAGGTTGTTTGCTGTCTCAGATGTCAATATATTTTAGAAAAGTTATTTATAACTTAAGATATATTATGCCTATGATGAAATATAAAATAATTTTGATTTCAAATTACATCAATCGATATAAAGATAATCTTTGAAGTCTCATGCATATATATAAATTTAACAAAATAAATCAAATTAAATTAATATTATTTATCATTTAAATGTGCACGTATTTTCATAATATTTATCAAGTTATATGTTTCTTTAAAATATGGTAGAAAATAAAGCAATAATCAGTAGGAAGTTACATACTTAAGTAACTCATATATTTTTGGAGATTCATGAACACATATCAATATTTACAATAACTAAAATATTTTATAAATTCTAAATAATTTTATATCTTAGATTTATTGAATGATAAACTGAAATTATTTAAATTAATATTTAAAATGAGAATTCGGATTTGCTTTGGTATTTTTATTATGGTTATATTAAGTTACACAAACATAATTTTTTTTAAAAAAATTAAAATTAAGAAACATATAATTTAAATAATGATAGAATATAACATATCTATGTCATTAAAGTATATAGTGGTATGATATTTTAAAATATTTTGTAATTATTTGATTAAAAGATGTCTATTGTTAAAAAATATTTTAATTTCTCTTAAAAATAAGCAGTAAAAATTGTGGTTGTATTTGAGAAATCATATTATATAAGTAAAATTTTATTTATAGATATTTTCTTTTGCTTTAGTTGAAAGATACTATAGTCAACTAAATATATGAAAACAAATAAAATATTCAATAATTTTAATTAAAAACTATTTTAGTTAATAAAAACATATACTTGTTTATGTTACTTAAAATTATGTATGAAAGTAATTTTTTTTTTCAAATATCAAAATTATATGTGTGAATTTTTTGTTATGAAATTACATTATATAAAAATATATATTTTCATATAAGAAAATACAGATATAAAGAAAGTATTTTATTAATTAAAAAGTACATTTTATGTTATTTAAAATATTTTTAATGGATGTTACTATTTTGTTAATTTTCCCTTTTAATGAAATCATATTATATAAACATATATTTTCGTTTTTAATTTTTCCTTTTAAATTTGATAGATGTTTTTCTATTATAAATTTTAGTTGGAAATTTTTTAAAAGGAAACTAAATACAAAATTAATAATACTATTTTACTATTTTGATAGTATATTACTATTTTGGGAACTTTCCTTTTTAATGAAATCATATTATATAAACATATATTTTCGTTTTTAAATTTATAATTTTTTTTTTTTTTTTATAAAAGTTATTTGGAATGTTTTAAAAAGGAAACTAAACATAAAATTAATAATATTATTTAAATATACTATTTAAATATATTCATCAAGGGTATCATAGTAATCAACCGGTGTAAGAGTCAACGTGAGCGCGCCACATAGGAAAGTGACTTCTCAAATAATATTATAGAGATTTTATATAAGTTTTAAATGTAAATTAAAATTGAATTAAAATCTGTTCCTTAATTAATTTCAAGTAATTTTGATGTCTACCCAAATCTTATCAACCATCAAGGCTCGTCTCGTTGTAAGATGGACTTGCCAACGCAAGGTGTTTGCAATTACATGAGTGAGGTGGATGGTAACGATTACCATGTGAAACAAGATTGGTTTACTTGACTAGACTATCAAAACGGTTTTGGGCTTAGAGACATAGATTGGATAAGACATAAGATGTCATCTGACAACCAAAAATTATGTTGGATATAATTAGCAAAGTGTTGCTTACCTAAATAGCTAGAATTTGAGCGATGAGCCAGAGCTCACTCGGAGTTTAGTGAAATATGAATCTTGAATTATAATATTCATCTGAGGAAAATATTTTGAATATCATATGAATTTTCTTAATTGTTGAGATTTCTCAATTCTTGAACATCATATTAACATTCACTCTTCTTTTATTCTAGAAATGTTAACTCTTTATAACTCGTTTTTATTTCGATATGTTCTTGAGAAGAACAAATTGAATGGATCGAAGTTCCTTGAATGGTATCGAAACCGTAAAATTGTTCTCAGACTAAATGCTAAGAATAAAGAAAGGGATATGACAAGTTGGATTGTGAATCCTAGTTAGTCTAATCTTTTTCTTAAGTTTAATCCCTATTTAGAAGATCTGAAAACAAAGAAAACTTTTGAAACATCGTCTTCTGGTATTTATGTTATAGAAGTAAATGTTACTACTTCTGGTTCTACTTCTTGGGTATTGGATACCGGCTGTGGTGTTCATATTTGTACGAATATGAACGGCCTAAGCAACATCAGAATTTTGGAGAAAGGACAAGTAGACCTACGCGTGGGAAATAGAGAAAGAGTCGCTGCATTGGCAGCGGGGACATTTCATTTGTCTTTACCTTCAGGATTTGTTTTAGAACTTAAGAATTGCTACTATGTACCTACTACAAGTAGGAATGTTATTTCTATTCCTTGTTTGGATTTGGAAGGATTTCATTTTTCAATTAAAACAAGTGTTGTTCTTTTGATCGTAATGTTATCTTTTATGGTAGCGGTTCATTAGAGAATGGACTTTATGTTCTAGACCAAAGTGTGCCTCTCTATAACATCAGTACCAAGAGATCAAGTCTAACGACACAAATCAGACTTTTCTTTGGCATTGTCGCTTGGACCACATAAATGAGAAACGCATTCAAAAGTTTCATAGTGATGGACTTTTGAGGTCATTTGATTATGAATCATATGAAAATGTGAATCTTGTTTGTTGGATAAAATTACTAAGGCTCCTTTTACTGGACACAATGAAAGAGCTAAAGACTTATAGGAACTTATACATACTGATGTAACTGGACCAAAGAGTATAAATGTTAAAGGAAACCATCAGTACTTCATCATATTTACCGACGACTTCAGTAGATATGGTTATGTTTATCTAATGAAACATAAGTCTGAATCTTTTGAAAAGTAAAGAATTTCATAATGAAGTACAAAATCAGCTTAACAAGAAAATAAAATCTCTTCTATCTGATCGAGGTGGAGAATATTTGAGTCAAGCATTTAATGACCAACTGAGAGAATGTAGCATTGTTTCACAACTCACTCCTCCAGGAACACCACAATGGAATGGTATGTCCGGAAGGAGAAATCGAACTTTATTAGATATAGTTCGATCTATGATGAGTTATGCAGATCTTCCACCATCCTTTTGGGGATATGCTCTTGAAACATCTGCGTTTACGCTAAGCAGAAGTCCATCAAAATCAGTTGAGAAGAAGCCATATGAGATATGGACTGGAAAGGTTCCAAATTTCTTATTTTTCTGAAAATTTGGGGTTCTGATGCTTATGTAAAACGTATGTTTACTGATAAGCTTGGACCCAAATTTGATAAATACTACTTCGTTGGTTATCCTAAATAAACCAAAGGTTGTTATTTTTACAATCCTAACGAGAACAAAGTGTTTATTGATCGTAGTGGTGGTTTTCTAAAAAGAGAATTTATTTCCAGAAAGAACAGTGGGAGTAAAGTAAATCTCGAAGAAGTTCGAGAAACACAAGAGATTGTTTCTTCTTCTGAAGAGAATGATCAATTAGATTTACGAAGAGTCGTAGAATCTAAACCTGTGGAACCTGAGGTACGTAGGTCCGAAAGGACACATCACGGACCTGATATATATGGGGTTTGGGTGACAGATCATTATAATTTATTGATGAGGCAGCCCTTCTCTACCTGGAAGGGCCATAATATCCTTGACCATGTACACCGCAAATGGAGCATTTGGCGGCACCTTTAAATCGAGATGAACCCCAGCGACCGGTGGAGAAGGAGCAGGAGGTGGAGGAGGAGGAGTTGGTGGATTAAACCGGAGAGCCGTAGAAACTCCTGAGTCTCGGGAACAACATCATCCGGCGGAATCGAAGAACCAGGAGCTGAAGAAGATGATGTGCCTATGTGAGGACCAGGCTGACGACCGAACATATCGCCATAATGACTCCCCTGAAAAGGCCTCTTAGCCCATCAAGCTTGCTCTTTCTAGTCATCTAAATTTCAAAAAAAAAATTAAAACATTAATATACTAGTATCATTTAAAAAAAGAGTTAAAAAAACTAAATTAACATAATCTAAATTCCCTAAACTAACCACCTAATCTAAATTCCCTAAACTAACCACCTAATCTAATTTTCCTAATCTAATCACCTAACTAGGAAATAGAGAGAACCTTAAGAGGATTCAGAGAGAAGATTGCTACAAATGAGAGAAATCGGATGGCTCGAGTTTATATAAGGAATTTTATTTCCTCGTAACATCCTAGTAATTTTACGAGGAAATAGCTATGCCTGCGTTTAGGGTTACGAGGTTTACGAGAAAATAGCTATGCCCGCGTTTAGGTTTCCTCGTAAAGTCCTAGTAACACTGTTACTAGGACTTTACGAGGAAACAGCCTTTACGAGGAAAAAACTATGCCCGCGTTTTCTGTTACTAGGGTTTTACGAGGAAAGGGTTTGTAAATCCCTAAACTAGAAACCCCAAACCCCAAACCACAACTTCCTTAACTTATAACCTCTTATACAGCAAAACTCCAAACCTCTTCTACACATAAACCCCAAATTCAAATTAATTTTGTGATAAAACAAACTTAAAACATACATATAATTCAAATTCCTTTTTGTGTTTAAAAAAACTTATAAAACATACATAATTCATTCGGATACATTCTCGTAATCTGTTGAAACATCATCGTTTTCGTAAAACTCGTCCTCAACACCTTCGTCCGTCGAGTGATCAGGAACATCTTCGTATTCACGATTATGCGGATCTATGAGTAGGATGTCATCAATTTCAGCTTCAGGTTCCTCAATTTCATTGGTGTTTTATTCTTGTAATGGTGGTTCTTCTCCAGCGATTATTCGTCCTCGAGGTGTAACTTTGATAACAACTAACCGGTTTATTCCCGAGGTAGTAATCCGAGAGTATGGAATGAAGCAAACTTGATCTGCTTGGGAAGCTAATCTGAAAGGCTCGAATTTATTGTACCTGCAAAAATAAAGACAACGTAGAAATTAATTAGTACTCGAAACCTGGATGTAAACAAAAAAGAATTTGGTGTACCTTTGTCCACCATTGACATCAACTACACCGTTCTTGTTAATCCGAACACCTCTGTTGACGACGGGGTTTTACCACTCACACTTCAAAATAACGCATTTCAAACTCATACCTGGGAATTGAACTTCATAAATCTCCTGCAAGATCCCGTAGAAATTTGTTTCGCCTTTCACACTTATTCCATAATTACTTGTCGTCCGGTGTCTACCATAGTCATAGGTATGAAAAGTATAGCCTCGGGTGAAATACATCGATGATGCAATGACTTTTGCAACTGGATCTTGAAGTAATTCGCGAAACCATGCGGGATACTCATGATCATCATAATCAACCGGCAAAAAAGTAATAGAACTAGACATTAGACTTACTTTGTGGTAATGTATGCATAAAATTTAAGCTATAATAAATACATGTTTCCTCAACCACTTGATAAAGTGTTGATCTTTTCTTTTGTCTAACTCAGTTGTCGATATACCAGGTATTGCTTCTTCGACTTGAGTCACAAATTGGCTGTAAAATCATATATGTTATGTTATTTAATATTGAAATATATATAAGTGTGTATGTGTATATATTTACCTTTCAAAATAACCAATCTATGGATGCTCGCAATTGAGAAGAATATAAAGGTGTGCACTATGGACGTCTTCATCACTCAACCACCAAAACTCTTTCAATTTCGCACCCAATTGCCCAATTTGACAAAAGATGTCTGGAACATCGTCTTCCATATATGTCAGCACGACACCACTATCATCATATCTTCTTGGACCTCGTTTCCTTGTACGTACTTTCGGTGCAAAGTAGTACGATGTGAAATGTGATGTTTCTTCCGTCAAACTTCCCGCAACAACAGAACCTTCAACTCTTGCTAGGTTTTTGGCTTTTCCTTTCAAAGTTTTCATGGCCCTTTCATACTGATACATCCATCCATAATGCACAGGTCCACGAAGTAATGCCTCACATGAGAGGTGGACAACTATGTGTTCCATGATGTCAAAAAAATAGGCGGAAATATTTTCTCTAAGTTGCAGATTAAGATGGGGATGTTTTCATGAAGTTGTTGGAAAACTTCCTCTTTAAGAGTGCGTGTGCTCAGATCCCTAAAAAATGCTCCAATTCCTTTTATATTACAAAAAAAAGGTTTAAACACATTAGTATATATTTATACAGAAATAAATTAATCTTTGCGTCGTATTATATTAATTACCTGAAAGTGCTTCATGTACTTTTGTCGGGGCATAATGACATGACAATCATGGCTCTTCATCCCGGAGAACTTTTGCCCTTTCTCAACACATCTTGAGAGATTTGAAACATACCCATCAGGGAACTTCACTTCTGAAGCCACCCAGTTGAACAACGCAAACTTTTTTTCTGATGACAGTTTGAATATCGGAACTGGAACTTGCCATTGCTTTTTATATGTAGCCATTACTTGAGCAGATATTGGGTAAATCCAACCTCGATTTTACGTTGTCTTTCGTCTTCCCTGGGACATTCAATATAGTGTTCACAATGTTCTCAAAAAAAATCTTCTCTATATGCATCACATCGAGGTTGTGGCGCAAAAGAAGATCTTTCCAATATGGCAATTCCCAAAATATACTCTTCTTGTGCCAATTGTGCTGAACACCATAAGAATCAGGCATATTACTGGGAACATGCCAATTCCCACCACGAGGAGCTGTTTCTAGAGCACCGTAGTAATCGATTTGCGCTTCGATTTGTTCTCCAGTTAAGTATGGAGGAGGAGTGTCTCTGACAACCCTTTTGTGCCTGAACAATGTCGTGTTTCTTCGGTATGGGTGGTAAATGGGAAGAAATCGACGGTGACACTCGAACCAAGTAGTCTTCCTCCCATTCTTTAACTGAAACGCATCTGTCATTCCATTACAATATGGACAAGCTAATCTTCCATGTGTAGTCCATCCAGACAACATCTCATATGCAGGAAAGTCACTTATGGTCCACAAAAGCATCGCTCGCATCGTAAATTTTTTTTCGTTGAACAATCATATGTCCTAACCCCGGTTGACCACAAATCTTTCAACTCTTTTATCAGTGGTTGTAGAAAAACATCGAGAGATCTTTTTTGGATGCTTTGGACCAGGTATTAATTTGGTCAAGAATAGAAACTCTCGTCGCATGCACATCTTCGGTGGCAGTTTGTACGGTGTAAGAAAGATTGGCCACAATGAATATTGTCTCCCTGACATTCCAAATGGACTAAATCCATCAGTGCATAATCCAAGATACACATTCCGGCTATTGCTAGCGAAATGTGGATGTACATTGTTAAAATGTTTCCAGGCTCTTGCATCTGATGGATGAGTCATCTCTCCATCCGTCTGAGTATGCTCGGCGTGCCATCTCATCCCTCAGCAGTCTCCTCAGATTTGGTACAATCTTTTCAACCTGTCTGTGATTGGTAGGTACCACATCCTTTGGTACGGTACCCTATTACGCCCTCGACCTCGCGGTTTGAATGGTGGCTTCTTACAAAATCGACAATCTTCTAACTTCTAATCATCTCCCCAGTAAATCATGCAGTTGTCGATGCAAACGTCTAGCATCTCTGAGGGCAACCCAAGACTATATACGAATCTCTGAATCTGATAATAAGATTCAGCAGACACATTGTCTTCTGGCAAATAGTCTTTCAACAAGTCTGCCCATGCATCCATACAATTTTCAGGTAGATTGTGATCGGTTTTAATACTCATCATTCTAGCAGCCAACGATAATTTAGACGGACCTTCTCTACAACCACTGTAAATTGGCTCATTCGCAGCTTCTAACATTTCATAAACTTTTTTGCATCTAAGTTAGGTTCTTCAACTTCATCATCACCATGAGTTATAAATGCATCACCTACCATATTATGAACCCTATCACAATCTACCATTTGTTCCTCTTGGTGATGATAGCTATTTTCATTACGCAAATGATCAACTGGTTCAACCTGAAAATTGCTATTACTACTGCTACCTTCATTCCTACAACTAGCAACTTCTCCATGTTGATACAAAATATAATAATATGCCATGATACCTCTATTTATTAAATGCTTCCAAATATTTTCACGAGGGCCTAATTTTGTATTGCAGCATTTCCGACAAGGACAAAACATCTTACCACTTTCCTGCGTGAGTGGTGTAGAATCTGCTTGATGCATAAACGTCTCCAACCCTTTGAGAAATTCTTTCGTCACTCTCCCGTTATTATCTCTGTGTGAATACATCCACTTCCGCAACTCGAAAATATTTCCCGGACCGGACATTTTTTTTGTCTTTGATCAAGCTTAAAGCTGATTTTTTTTGTGTGTTCGAAATGAATCACAAATGGTGGTCCTTATAGAAATTTTGAATCTGAGCAATTACTAGGAAATTTCTAGGAAAAGTAGGTACAAAACACGTTTTAGATTTAAATTAGATATTTTCTATCCAGTTCCTCGCTAATTTGAAGTAAAAGAACACTTCCTCCTAATTTTGTACTAGGACTTTACGAGGAAAGTATTTACTACGAGATTACGAGGAAATGGTCTTTTGCCACGTAGTTTCCTCGTAATTTTATTACGGTCTTAGGAGGAAACATTTTTCTCGTAAGTTACGAAAACTTTACGAGAATTCTTGTTTTCCTCGTAAAACCGAAGTAATGTCGTAGTAACTTTACGAGGAATGTTTTTCCTAGTAAACTATTAGTTTTCTTGTAGTGGACTGTCTTTGGCAATGATATCACTCAAATTACCCTAAGGAGTGAATTACTCTCTCAAATAAGAGGTTCAGTTGTAGTACTTAGGGATCGAATCCACAAGGAACTAAGGAACACAAAAGATATAATCCTTAGTGATTATGCTAGGTTGATTAAGTTTAAAAGTAAATTGCAGTTGTGAGCAATGGTGAGTTGCTCAAGAGAATTGGTTTAGGTTTTAAACAATAAAAGAAAGTNTACTCTCTCAAATAAGAGGTTCAGTTGTAGTACTTAGGGATCGAATCCACAAGGAACTAAGGAACACAAAAGATATAATCCTTAGTGATTATGCTAGGTTGATTAAGTTTAAAAGTAAATTGCAGTTGTGAGCAATGGTGAGTTGCTCAAGAGAATTGGTTTAGGTTTTAAACAATAAAAGAAAGTAGTTAGATTCAAGAATGCTATTCAGAAAATCAGGGTTATAATGCTCTAGACGTCTTAATAAGTTGCTTGCAAGATATTAAAGAACTTCAACTCTTAGATAAGTCTATTAGCAATCTCTATCTAGACTCGTCCATTGATCTGACTGTCGGCAATATCAACCGATGTTTTGACAGCTATATCGGACGATATAGGTAGCCATCGATCGATTATAGGAGTATCGATCGATATAGCTTCAGATCGAATTGAATATGTGTTCACCAAGATCATAGACCGGCTCTCGCTCGTCCCTAGAGGACCTCAGCTTATGCTAGATGATTTCAGGATGATGATTAACAAGTCAAATCATTCCAGGATCATACTCCAGTTAACTACTCTAGAGTAAGCATTAGGGTTCATCAGAATAATGAATATCACAACTCAACAATCCATAGTTGGAGCTAATCCCTCATAACTATTTGAACCACAAATTTTACAAGTGAATCTATTCAGACATGGCTAAGTGATTCATAGCATTAAGGTAATAATAGAAATCCATAAGATTAGAAGATTGAACACTTGGTTCCTTTGAACAACAAATCTCTTTGTATGTTCTTCTAAATCTAGAACTCTATAACCTTTGATGAAAATCAGAATAAGATGAAAAGAATACTTTTATAAATGAAAGAATTAAGAGTATAAAAAGAATAAAAGCATAAAAAACACAAAAGCATCAAAAGCACACTCTGCCAAAACACATAGGCATAACTATAAATATGAGTTCAATTAGGTTAAAAACTCGTCAGGGGCAATCTTGTAATATTGAGAGAACTTGGGCTTCAAGTCGGCTGAGTCAAACTTGTTCTTCACGCTCGATATCGATCGATGGTACAAGGCGTAAATCGATCGATGGAGTATCTCGATTCGTCATCTTCTACGGAAGCGTCGTCGATCGATTACACATGATGTGTATCGATCGATATGTATCTCTAGACATCGACCTTGTTGTCTGATCTTCATAGTCATCTCGGGAAAACTCTCCTTTAAGCTCCATAAGGGCACCTAAATCATCACTTTACTCCAAAATGGTCATGAACCTGAAAACATAACTAATAGACTCCAAAACATATATATATATATATATATATATATATATATATATATATATATTATAACATCATCTCAATACCATGGTTAAAAGTGGGTCAAAACCATGGTAGATCAACTCCCCCAGGGTTTTCTAGTTCTTACGCTTTCGGCAATTCTTTTTGTACCAGTTCTACGCAGATTCAGAATAAGAACCTCTTTGCTCTCTGTTTTCGTTTATTCTCATTTAAATTCTAAGTATTTTCGTTGTGCGGTTCTCGCAGATAGCCGGTTCCTCTGGAAACTTAGGGTTTTCCCGAAGTTTCCTTTTTTACGATTTATTTGACAATAGGGTGAAATCGACTCCCACAGTTTGGCGCTAGAAGGAGGGGGGGTCGGATCTATCTTACACCGTAACCGCAACATGACCAACGAAGAAACGATGACTGGTGACAACCAAACTCGCGACGAATGCGACAACGTTGAAACACCACTACCAAAAGACGCGCCTGCGGCCAACGCTACAAACGCTAACGCCGAGACCGTCAAAAAGATGCTTTCCGAGTTTAACAAAAAAATCGGAAGAGCAAGAAAAGCTCATTGGTTCACTCACAAAACGGCTCGAAACCCTAACCACGAGAACCAAAGCAATTCGCCCCCGCGGAACTACCAAGATCCGCGGAAGGAGACTCGATTTCGGTGCTCCTACGGATCGTCCCAGAATCGATCAGGGAAACGTACCGGAAAAGGATTCCAGAAAAGAAAACCCTGACACGACGCTGAACGAATCGGAAAAATCTCCTACTCGCGAACAGGAGACCGAAGGCGACGGCATNTGAGTAGGTTCAAACTCGTCATGGCTAGGGTTAGCGGGATCAGCGACAAAGCCGCCATCGACGCGTTAAGAAAATCGCTCTGGTATAAATCGGAGTTCCGCAGATGGATAACTCTCGAGAAACCGCGGACGATCCAGGACGCGCTCCATAAGGCCACCGACTTCATAACCATCGAGGAGGAAACTAAAGTCTTGTCCGATAAGCATAAGCCGACGAAAACATCCGCAAGGGATAACGCGTCCGAGCAGAAGCAGAAAAAGAAAAATTCTCGTAGCGACAAATTCGTCCATCACGAGGGACAGGATCTCCGAGGGGCGCATAACTACGCTATCAACTCCGGTTCGGAGCAAGGGCGAACTACGGGAAATACGTGGACGAGAAATTCGAATTACGATGAGAATTCTTTCTGCGACCTCCACCAAACCCATGGTCATTCAACCGTGAACTGTAAAGTTCTCGGCGCCAGGCTGGCCGCAAAGTTAGTCGCGGGAGAACTTTCCAAGATATCAAGCGTCAAGGATCTCATCCGCGATTCAGACCGCGTCCCGAAGAATGACAAAAACGCGCAAACCCCGCCTCAGGGAAATCAGTCGGGCGAAAAACGCGGAAGAAAAACAGACGAGAAGGGTAACGACG
>CAKOAT010233932.1:1438-39548 GCA_932364175.1 Eruca vesicaria subsp. sativa | reverse complement strand
AAACGATCTTCGAGTTTTATAAAACGATCTCTCGAGTTTTATAAAACGATTCTCAAGTTTTATAAAATGATTCTCGAGTTTTATAAAACGATTCTCTAGTTTTATAAAATGATTCTCGAGATTCATAAAACTGTTGCGTTTACGCGTTTGCGGGGAATTTTGGCTATTGATTCCGTCGTACCGATTTTGACCCCAACAAGAATTAAATTTAAGTTTGAATTTAGATTTTAGATTTAAAGTTATGATTTTAGAATAAAGGTTTGAGTATAGGGTTTGGGGGTTAAAGGTTTAGGATATTGGGATTTAAGATTAATTATTTAAAAAGAAATGGTGTTTGAGTTTATATTTAATATTTGATGTTATGTTTAAGATTTGATATTAAAATAGTTGGATTTTGAAGTTATGTTTAAAATTTAGGGTTTAAAAACTTGTTTAGGGTTTAGAGATTTAAAAAGTCAAAGATAGCGTTTTTAATAATGTGCTATTAAAAATACGCTATCATAGCGTTTTTAAATATACAACTCTATCATAGCGTTTCTAAATATACAAACGCTATCTAAAACTAACGCGTATGTCAACCATAGCAGAAAGGCAAAAAACGTTATCCTTCACTGCTATCAAAACCCATTTTTCTTGTAGTGATAGCAAGAAGAGTCCATGAACATGCGACTGTAACCCACACCGGGGAGTCTTACAAGAACAAATACAACTCCAGAAATAACTCAAGAAAATTCAATAGAACTCACAAAGATACTAGCTTACCAGACTTGTAACAACCCAACAACACAAGGTGCTTGTGAACTAGATTTATTGTTGTCTCCCACGGTCCATTAAACGATAACCTCAACCTCAACTGACAAGCCAAGAGCACTCCTCTCCAAACCAACAAACCCAGACTTTATAAGAGGCACGATCGAACCACTCTAGGGTCACACCATCTTCCATGTACGACAGTGCCGCACTTCATGAAACCAAACTATGCCTCGATAAAAGCCTGAACACTCCAATCTTAAGAAAACTGGAGAAAACGAGGTCCAACCTGCTATAACCCACCAAAACTGAAGGATATCGGCAGCAACAACATGCAAGTGTTCAAAACAACACTAAAACCCAAAAACATTACAAGCTTAGGAACCAAAATATCATAAGAAGACCCACAAATTTCCCGATAAATGAGGACAAAACACCATGACCATTCCTCTAAATAAACCAGAGAGATGAAGTTCTCTAAAGCAAACATAACTAAAATAAAAGAAGAGATTTAGGTAAAGAAAGCTTGAACTGAGCCCACAAAACGAGGAAGGTCGGATCTAGATCTGAATCAAAAATATCTGTAGCGAAAACCAGCCACAGCCATAACTACATATAAGAGCTTCAGCACAGAGGCTTCAGCATACTATGGATCCATGTGAAATGCGACGAACCACTCCAAGCCGCAAGCTCTCAAACTTGTCAACCACCAAATCTCAACAAAACAGACAAAGAGAAAGTACAAAACATAAAGAGAGAGAGCAATGATAGATCCATGTAAGCCGCCACGCGCCGGTCACTGGCAAAGCTACGGTCTGAACTGTAAGTGAGGCGGAGAGGAAATATCACGAATCAACATTTTCTAACCTGTTATAGTTTTAAGAGAATTTGCACTCCCTACACACAACTAATACCTTATTTGCACTCTCTACCCTATTTCCCCCAGGTTTTTCTCCCCCCAACATCAACATTTCTCCCCAAACTTAAGGTGTTCAACACCTTTTAGTATTTTGAGCAAATTGACTCGTTTTTACTATCACCCTTTTCACGTTGCAAGCTTACAAAAACCCCGAATGGAAGTGTACAATGAATCATTCAGTCAATTGGGATATGTATGACAAGAAAAATAATAAAACAACTGAAATATAAAAGAGAAAAACAAAATTAATTTAACTGATTTTTTTTCAAAATATAAAAAAAAAACAAGATAATTTACCTTCTTTTAAACAGTAAGCACAATTAAAAAAAATATTTTTTGAGGCTAGTAAAATCATCAGAAAAAAATGAGAGTAATATACTTGTTTGGCATCATCAATCAAATATCTAATATCTAATCGTGTTCAAATCCAATTGTGACACTATTCATCGGGATCATAAAATTTAATTTCAATCTGATAATCATAAATTTATTTTTGGTTTACAATTTTTTGTTCGGTTCAGATATAATAACATATTACAAACTCAGTTTAACATATTTTAGTTTTGAGTTCAGTTCTAACTCAGATTGCGGTTAAGCAAATATTTGTTTATTCGAGAAGACACATTTTAGTTTGTAAGCTTACCAAATTAAAAAAAAAAATTCACTAGTAAGTACTCGATGCCATAATTTAAAAGTGTTCATTAACAAGATAAATATAGCCAATTAAATTTAACTGTTACAACTTCATAAACAGAGAAAAGATATTTAAAGTTGAAACCAATATGATAAACTTCTCAAACAAAAGTATTAATAGTTTGACTTAAAAAATGTCAAAATATAAAAATTTAATATTTTGCCAAATACCAAATATAATTACAATTAATATTTGGGTAATTACTCATCTATATATATAAAGTTGCTTTTTTTTCCTCCTGCTCTGCCACATCATCAATTTGAAAGTCCACAGCATGACACTTGTCCACTCTATCGAAAGTGTGCGTTTCATTTATTCACGTCTTAAATTAGTTTGGTCTTCTGTGTATATTTGGTATGTGTGTTAAGTTTTGTGAAGCCCATCTGATAAAGTGTAAGTCAATATGTTTGAAACGCGATGTTTCTTTCTCCGCCGTCATGATATTGGTCACACCATCCTCCGAGATTACAGATCAAGATCTTGAGAATGTTTTGTCTCAAGAGATTAAGACGAAAGAGAGTGTGACTTGGTCTGTGTATAGACCAAACACTATCTTCGCCTCTCTCCGTATAGCTTGTGGAACATTGTGTGGACTCTCTGCATCTACACAGGCATATGCAAGCACGAAGGGTCTTGGTTTGTTTTCTCGGGGAGCAAGAAGGCCTGGGAAGTTTTCACGAAGGCATCAGACGCTGATCTGATCGCTGAGCAGGAGATTTGGGCGGCCGTTGATCCTTACGCGAAGAAAGAAGCATTTAACTGCAGCAACACTGATGTTTTCAAGTGGAAAAATCTGGGGAATATTCTTGCTTAGCAGTTTGGGATCCAGGAGTATGGATTCGAGGAAGGGACGAATGTGGGGATGATGAAAGAGAAAAAGAGGGTTTGGGAGGCGATGATGAAGGAGAATCAAGCCGTGTTCGGTGCGGGGACGCTGTGTTCGCTTCCGGCGACCATAAATCGTTCATCAAATTGGGCAAAACCAAAGATTGAGGATAATTAAAGTGACGCTGAGATCAGATTTTGCAAGGATTACCAGTGGTGCTTTTGTCGCTGTGTAAAACAGCGGCTGTTAAAGTGGTGATGCGACTGTTTTTTGATCGCTGAAAGTACCGCTAACGGTTATTGTTGAAATATGCCTTGAATCTGCATCGGTCGATCTAGGTGTCATGGATCGGTCGATCTGGCTGGACACGTATCGGTCAATACAAGAGCTTGTGTATCGATCGATACTGTCAAATCCGAGAAAATATGGAAAGTTTCATTAATCGTTTTCATATATATATTTACAGTTTTACCCTATTCTGTAACACGAGTTGTACTCTGAAAATCTAGCCTCCACTAATAAAGTACTCCTTTTGCCCGTGGATCAAACCACGTTAAATCTCTGTGTCTTTCTTTTCTGTTCATCCAATCTGTTAATCTGTATCTTCTCACGTCTGTCACAACAAACTGGTATCAGAGCTTTGGGTTGAATCTGGTGAGAAGATGTCTGGGATAAACATAAAGATTGATAAGTTTTCTGGAATGAACAGTTTTAGTCTCTGGCAAATCAAGATGAAGGCGTTGCTGAAGCAACAAGGTCTTTGGGCACCGTTGTCAGGGAAGATGGCTGAATCTGTTACCGCTGAGATGGAGGTTACTGAAGAGAAGGCGTATTCAACGATTTTGTTGTGTCTGGCAGACGAGATTATCATCGAGGTTTCTGGTGTTGATACTGCAGCTGATTTGTGGTTAAGTTGGAGAGTATATTTCTTATTGCGGGTCGTTGACGCAGCATCTCTTAAAAGAACAGGGCCTCAGTTGCAGGAGAAGAAGCTTGATGAGGTTGGTGTGTGGTGGTTTGCTGATGTTGTGTTTGGTGTTGAAGGAATGATTGATAGTATGAAGAAGAGCAAAGAGTATGGCTTTGTTGGTTTCAGGAACTCCAACAAATTATTTATCTCTTCGATTGATAAGTACAAGGCTTTCAAGATTGTTCCTTATTCATCTTCTACATTACATACGTTTTAATTTTACTCTGGTTTCTTCATTGTTTCATGTCTATGTTTCTCCCAAAATTTCAGTTATTTGTTGGTGTCTATGTGTCTTCTTTTCCTTATATTATCATCACCACCTGTAATTTTTTTTAGATCTAAGTTAATGTTATGTTATTGGTTTCGCATGTGAGTTTCTTTGGTTGAGTCCAGCAGCAACAGATCCCAAGGGTTGAAGAAGTTTGAGTGCAGTTGGTGGAAAGATGAAATGATTAGACATGTAGGTTTAACAACAGATGAGGGGACGAAAATTAAAACTGATGAGAGGCAAGAAGTGAGAGATAACCTTGGGAAAGAGGAGGAAAAGATTAAAAGCTTTGAAACAGAGGAAAATAAAATAAATTGCTTCTAGCTATGACAAGTGGTTTATTTTCTTTTTGGCATGTTACCAAAAGAGTTTTGCAAAATTTAAAGGGAAAGTAAGAGTACTTTCCCATTTCATTTTGGCTATACGCACGTTGAGGTGTAGAGTTTTTGAGGGCTTTTGTTTTTGTATGTCTATGCATTGGGTGATATAGAACTGAGTGAATTGGCTTAAAACCCAAAGAAATTGATGAGTTTAGCAAACTACCTTTGATATGACAAGTTGGGTGACTATGGACAAAGGTACTAAGATGTGAGATTTAGCTATATACCATACTTAGTGTATTTGCACTCCATACACAAAGAAAACTTCATAATTAGTTATATATCCTAAATCCCACATCTTAGTACCTTTGTTCATAGTCACCCAACTTGTCATATCAAAGGTAGTTTGCTGAATTCATCAATTTCTTTGGGTTTTAAGCCAATTCACTCTAGAACTTATGTGTACGTGTCCTAAAATTTGATGACTGTATACTCTTTTGTGATCTGTTATAATTAAACGGAATAGGTTCAATCCATACAAATATTTCTTTGCCTATATTATTTTTTGAGTTTTTTTTGCTTTTCAATGCAATTGTTTGTCATAATGTATTGGATCTATAATACAATTATACAATATTATATTTTTAAATTTTAATTTAATGTATGGTAATTATTTTTTCTGTTGATTTACATTATTTTATCTTAAATGAAACCACATATATTCAAATATGGAATGAATTTGATTTTTAATATTTATGTAATTAAATTCACAAATTTTTGTATAACTATATATGGAACAAATAGGATACCCTATCTATTCATATGTTTCAAATTTAATTTAAAATTTTAGATTCTTTATAATAAAAGGTCTTTAAAAAATAAATATCTTATAATAAAATATTATATGTTCATAATTTCAATGTTGGTAATTTGATAATATTTATGTCTTTGTTGACAAAGTCTTAGAAACATAAAAAAAAAACTAAAATGCAAAGTTACAAAATATTTTTATGTAAATATATATACGATTTTTATGCAGATATTAAATTTTACTTATTATTTTATTTATATTATATCATATTAAATTATGTAGTAAACATAAAATTAATATATATTTTTTTGCAAAATTTACAAAAATACAGTTTAGTATTTTTTGTCAAAAACATATTAATATACGAGATTTGTTCATCTCACTTACGGCTCGCAGTGCTTAGTTCACTGGGTATTTGTTACAAATGAAATAATATTGTCATTGTTTACAATTTCGCCATAAGATTGTTGGGAACTAACCCAAATCTAACAAGCCAGGCCAAGATGACCGCACAAGTTGTGGAACCACTAAACATAACATGACCGATGAAAAACCAAGCTTACATCTTCTGAAATTCGTTTGTGATATGTCCGATCTAGAAAGAAAAAAAACATGTGTACTGTCCTTACTGCTTCTGATTTGTTCCAAGCCATGAAGGAAACATATGCACTTTATGTGATCTTGCAGGTTTGCTTTGCTCTTCGTATTAAGACCCATGATCAGTTCAAATTTGTAACTCATAGAGTTTTATGTGGTTCTCTACAACAGTTAATAACATATAAGAAATTTGTTTTCTCAGAGTTATATATACACATTTTATAAAATGTAAATTATGAATGATGTAGCCGTGATGATATAACAGTATTTTTTTTAAAACAAAAACTTTGTTCATAAATGGAAACATCATAGTAAAATAACCAGATGTGCATGATAAATATTTAAAGTGGTAATTACAGAAATTCTACGAAGGACCACTGTCGGGGATTCTCTTTAACATTTGATGAAATATTTAACCAGTGTGTTTTTCTTTATTTTTTATTTTAATTGTAACACAGAGAATTTAAAATCTCTCAAACTGTCTATTTCAGTTAATGACTGTAAAAATCAGTGCATGAGATTAAGTAAGAAAATCTTTATTTAATCTGTACAATAATTAATATTAAAAACAATTTTAACACTGAAACAAATCCGCAACAGAGCTAAAACATCTTCGTATATTCACAAACAACAATTGTGGTAAAAGTTACTATATCTATGCCATAATTTTGATAAGCCCATGAGAACATGAGGAATGCATGAAATTAGTAGATCACCATGAACAACAAACTGACATGTCTAGAGCAGACAAATGCTGAGATAGATCAAACTTTCCTTACAAGACGTTTCTATTGAAAAAAGTGCTTTGTAAGTTGTAACTAATATTATATTTACAATGCCACCAAGAAAGCGCCATCTCAATAATCTGGAAAATTGATACATTGATTGTTATTACTATAAACAAATAGAAAAAAAATTGGACTTGGTTTTATGGTGACTATGACTACACTGATCGACCACTTCTTAGTTTTCATACTTTCCAGTTTCAATGTTTTCTTACTTTAATTCAATTTGCATTACTACCTTCTTCTCATTAACATTCTACTTTTAATAAGAAATGTAACTTCAAATCATCACCACTATCACTCCAATAGCATGTCGAAAGACTATAATTTCAACATAAAATGTGAACACTCTTATAATATACACAAAAAATGATCCACAATCCAATCCTTGAACTCAAATATTACGAACCACAAGTAACACATCAAATATGAGATCAAAATTCCTAAAAGCAAATAACATGAACACTATTTGAAGCCCGCAAATCATATTAACAATACAAATTTTTATTGTAGAAACAACTATTATGAACAAGCAAAATATATCTTACCACATATAATCTTTCTTCACCTAAAACTTTATAAAATAAAAAATCATTATCATACACATCTTTACAAATTTAAACCTAAAACATAAACTACACATTCATACAAATAATAATAACTTAGATCATAAAATATATCCCGCCCGTAGGGCGGACCGATCCTAGTAGTCTGATATAGTAAAATTTTACTTTTGGTATTAATTGAGATGTTAAAATTAGTTTTGAGTATTATTTTCGAGTTTGATATGATTTTTGGTATTTAAACTTCTCGAAATTTTCTTTAGATATATATATTCGAGTAAAACCCAATATTCAAAAACTTAGAACACAATCCATTCATATATTTATATCAGATTTTGTTTGGGTTCATGTTTTGGATTTGTGCAGTTCAAAGTTTATGGTTATGGTGTTTTTTCCCACCCTAAAACTTAGAACAAACTTAATGACAGTAGCTAATCCAATATCTAAACATTAAATAAAATAAAAAGGTTGCCCAAGGTAGAGAGAGAGCCAAAAGAAGTTAAGAATCTCATAAAAATAACTGTGATACTTTAACATTAGATTAGATGTCATTCCACAATTGTCTTCAATTTTTATGTGATTTACAATTTAACCATTAACTTAATTGTATTAAAATATTAATAATTTACATGTTAGATATCTTTGTTGAGATACTTCTAAATGTACATGCTCTTATAGCTACAGTATTATCCAATGTTCTAGAAATCAGTAGACGGTAATTAGATGTTCTATAGAAAATTAGCGTCTAGGAAAATTATTCGAGGCTTGGGTGGGGACTATACTTTAACAAATTATTAATTCGTTTTATATATATAAGCAATTTAGGTTTATATATATTATACATGTATAGAAGCAATTTAGTTTTTTTTTGTTCAAATAATAAATTTATTTTGTTAAATTATCAAAATTAGATATATAAAATAGATTAAATTACAAAAATTTGTGAATTTTCATTAGTATTATTACTTAATTTAATATATTTATACTAGATAAATTTTCTTGGATAGTGTTTTTAGTTTATTTTCACAAAAATAGTCTTGGGGAAACTGTTTTTTAGACCAAATAGGTTTGGATATTGTCCCTTTAGGCTAAATTATATTTTGTACCAATTTTGATTTTAATGCCCTTTATGTATTTTCGAAATTATTAAAAAAAATAGATTTATGAAGCAAATTTTTTTAAAAAAATAGTACATAATGATGAAATCTCTATATCTATATAGTGATATTTTTTTCTTGTTTTAAAAATATGTAAATAATAATTTCATATATCTATTCTACTGAAATTAGAATATGTATTCTACGGATTAGAATACGGAATCTACTTTTTCACTATTTCTACGAATTGCAGAATATGTTTTCTACGGAGATAACATGAATCTAAAATAGTTTGGAATACACATTCTACGCGTATCATATAGTTCTAAAAAGAGTAGAAGTTGAAATCTAAATTCGTACTTAAATCTAAGACAAGTAGAAGTCAGAATCTAAATTCGCACAACGTTCTAATACACGTGGAAACTAATTTCATATTTTTGTACACAATTCTACGTTTAGTAGAATCTGAATTCTACAGATAAATATTATTAGATCCGAAAATATAGCGAGAATATCTTAGAGAATATTCTATTACAATAAATAGAACTCCATTTTTTTTTAAAAAAAAAGGAAAATTCGTTTTTTTTTAAAAAAAAAAGGAAAATTCGATTTTTTTTTAAAAAAGAGGAAAATTAGATTTAAAAAAAAAAATTCAAAGGCAAAAACGTTTTATTAAAAGGAAAATCTTTAGAAAATATTCTCACGGTTATTGTCACGTTCTTCTCAAGTCTCTTCTCCCTTCTCCTCAATATTTTCACATTCTTTACCTTGTTTCTACCATGATTCATGTCTACGCTTCATGTGGTGTTTGGGAATCGGTTGTAGCTTCAGGTTGGAGGTTTTCTGTTGATGAAAAAAAAGGGGGAAGGTTACTTGCTTTGCAATTGAAGTCCTCTCTGGAAGAGTTACAGGAAATTGTTATAGAGGATTTTGGTTTCGAAGATAAGGATGCTGATTTGGAGTTAAGTTACATACCTTTTGGGTTGATGGACACATCAGAATGTCCACCGGTGCTCATCGGAAACTCACGCCAAGTGCACAACTTTCTAGGGTTTTGTAAGAAGCATCAGACAACTCGGTTATGTGTCTCCTATAAACCGAAGGAAGCTAATCCAAATAAGATCGACATTGATCTTAATGAGATGCCCGTTGATTCACGTACTGTGGAAGAGGAGGACCGAAATCCTTGTGCCAATGGGGGCGATTCAGATGTCAATGTTAAAGGAGCTAAGCATAACAACAAGAGAAAAGAAAAGATGGAGCATTGCAAGACTGATGGAGATGATTATGGTGTTGATGAGTATAATGAGAAGAAAAAAGGAAAGATGATAGAATACAATATCGATGGAGATGTTGATGTTGATGTTGCTGACACCATCTTCTCTGAAGAAGAAAACAGAGAAAAGTTATCAAAGAGTTATGTGGTGGAGTTGGTTAAGCAAGGAGATCTTTTCCTCAACCGAGCAGTGTTGAAGGTGAGGTTTGAGGTGTGTGCAATGAAGCATAACTTTGACTACAGAGTTATCAAATCCAATAAATCAGTTTGGTGTATTAGATGCGCTGATAATGTTTGCAATTGGGGTGTTCGAGCTGCATGTATGAACGGGTCTACATATTTTATTATTAAGAAGTATGTCGGTACACATTCTTGTGCACCTTCTAGCAAAAGTAGATCCGGTAAGACAGCTTCAGTGAAAACAATAGGAGGCCTGATCAAGGCTAAATATGAAGGCGTCAAAGAAGGTCCTAAAGCGAAAGATATTGTTCAGATTATGCGTGATGATTATGGATGTGAGATATCTGAATCCTTGGCGTGGGATGCTCGTGAATTTGCAATCAGCGCCATCAGAGGTATTCCAGAGCTAAGCTATGGTAAAATACCGAAGTATTTGCACATGCTGCAAGAGGCCAATCCGGGAACACACTCCGCTTATGAGACTGACATCAATGGTCGATTTCTCTATCTTTTTTTAGCATTTGGTCAGTCGATTAGAGGCTTTAACAAAGTCATGAGGCGTGTTATTGTTGTTGATGGAACATTCTTGAAGAATAAATTCAAAGGAGTTCTATTGGTTGCCACTGCTTTAGATGGAAATTCAAATTTGTACCCTATAGCTTTTGGGGTAGTAGACTCTGAGAATGATCATGCTTGGGAATGGTTTATGAGACGATTGAAAGAAGTTATTGCTGATGATATGGAGCTGGCTTTTATTTCGGACAGACAAATGTCTATAGGGAAGGCACTTGAGAACGTGTATCCGCTAGCAAAACATGGGATTTGTATTCATCACTTGTTGAACAATGTGATTTCAAATCACAGAGGAAAGGGGTTAGCTGGGTTGATTTCTAAGGCTTCAAAGGCTTATAGAGTGGATGATTTCAAGAAGATGTTTGCTCATATTTGCAATATCAGTCCACTAATAGGAACTTATCTAACGCAAGCTGATGTTCGAAAGTGGGCTAGATGTTAATTTGTTGGATACCGGTATGACATTGGAACAACCAATCCTGCTGAATCCATTAATTCTGCCTTGCGCACGCCAAGAGAGTTTCCGGTAATTCCTTTGCTGGACAGCATTAGAGAAATGCTAACACGATGGTTTTTAAAGCGTAAGAGGAAGATTTCAAAGCATACGCATCCTTTGACCATAGATGTGGAGGTAAAGATTGATAGGAGAATCCAGAAAGGTAAAACTTTTGTAGTTTACCCTGTAAACGACTATCAGTTCCTTGTTAAGGGTGATACAATTGACTGCTTCGTTGATTTGGATAAACGGATGTGCTCATGTGGGAAGTACAACCTCTTGAAAATTCCTTGTAGACACGCGATTAAAGCTGGTTTCTTTGTTGGCAAGCAACCACACACGTTGACTGATTTGATGTACACCACGGGAGCTTGGAGAGAAGCTTATCAAGAAAGCATAAATCCCATTGCTGTTCCTGAAGATGCTTGGTCTGTCCCTGAAGATGTAGAAAATTCTGAAGTGTTACCGCCTGAGACAAGAAGGTCTCTTGGAAGAAACAGAAAAAAAAAGATATGAAACCGTTGAAGACAAAATTCGATCATCACAAGGATCACAGGGACCTAAGCTTCGCAGGTGCAGCAGATGTGGTTTTGGTAGCCACAACAGATCAACTTGCAAGATGCCAATATAGTCGCTTTGTTTACTGTTTTTTTCACCACTTTGTTTCAGATTTTCAGAATGTATTTGGTTTGTTCTGAACAAGTTTGTTTCATGTTTCAGTTTCGAACAAGTTTGCTTCATGTTTCTAGTAATACGCATTTAGTTTCAAACAAGATTGTTTCTATTCTCATATGATATGCTGTAAAAACCCATTCAGTTTCAAACAAATATACACCAATCGAAAATGCTCAGTCGCATGAGATCGATCGATCTAGAAAGCAAGAGGTCGATCTGATCGGTCGATCGTGTGATTAATCAGAAATTTTAAAATTCGCGGACCATACTAGGATCGACCTCATCGAATTAAGTCGATCGACACGATCGATCGCACGTGGATCGATCGATCCTTACTGTAGAACGATCGATCGTGTGGAAAATTATCCCAAATCGATTAAATTCGCGGACCATACTAGGATCGACCTCATCGAATTAAGTCGATCGACACGATCGATCGCACGTGGATCGATCGATCCTTTCTATAGAACGATCGATCCTGTGGAAAATTATCCACAGGATCGATTTTCTTTAGATAAATCTTAATTTGTTCATTCTAAATTTCACTTATTAAACTACTTCTTTGAAATGAAACACAACATTGCAACATAAACCAACATTTCCTTCATAATCCTGATTCTTCAAGTTAGAATACAAACCGACTAAATATAAACATAACATAAACATCATTAAAAGTTAAAAAACATGGAAATAACTGATCAGCAGTGGTCGTCAGGACTGCAACTCCTACTCTGTCCTGGTGCACGTCTGCTTCTATGGAAGCGTGAAGATCGCTCTGCATTTGCTGCTCCACTGGGTGGTGCATCTTCCGCGTCATCTGCCTCTGTAGTATCAGCAGGTTCTGAAGCCTCTGGAGCGCGGCAGCAGGCAGGAGGTGGTGGACATCTAATCTTTGCAAGTGCACCCCAAACAGTCTGCATCATCGTCGAAAGCTTCACCAGGGTATCTGCAGTCCAGGCGAACTGCTGCTGATGCGTACCATCTAAGGGTGGGGGTCCAGAATCAAACTGACCAGTATATGCAGGTAACAAATACTCCATGGTAGGGTCTGGAGTATGATCCACTGCGATACCAGGAATGGTGTCATCCTCACATTGAGCAGGACCCGAAGAAGAAGAACCACGACGACGTTTTGAAGGTGGTGGAGGAGGCGTGATAAGAAGCTCAGCAGGAGGCATGAATTCTAAGTTCTCCTCAGACGTCAGAGATGTAATGCTGGGCTGTGGAAGCTTGCAATGAAGAATGGTGCCATCAGGTTTGGTAAAACGATAGATTTTACCAGGGAGGAGAGTCCTGGTGTTCTGAAAAAACTGGGCATCAAATCTGGCAATCGTATCCACACAAGGAGTCTTCGAAAGATCTATTTTATGGTACTTGAAGATACGAGTAAGTAGACTACCAATAGACTCCTCCAAAGGCTTCTTATTAAGAGGACGAACACCTCTAAACTTCCTTTCAAACAACATCTGAGCAAACAATGCTCCCATGTTTACCGAAAGCTCTGCTGGAGGTTCTTGTCTAATGCCATACTTTGGCCTGAGATTTACTGGAAGCCCATAGTGAATAAGCTGCGCTTCATCCTCAGTAAGTGATCCTGCTTCTTCTTTTCCCAATAGAAGATGACCCAAATATTTTAAAACCACTCACAAAACCGGGTTTCTGACCATAGAAATTTTAGCTTCCCTAGAAACAGTAGAATCGTCTGCAATCTCATGCCACAACATATAAGCACAAGGGAACTTGGGCAAAGAACATCCCTCATATTTGGTCTCAAATCCGAATAGTGTACACAGCTCGTGTATAGACATCTCATAAAGCAGTCCATTGGATAGGAATGTAAGTTTACCTTCGCTAGCAAACTTCTTTGCCTCGGACTGGTAGTGCAATTCAACTGAAGAGAGGAATTGTATAACTAACTCTGGATACATTGGTTGAGGATCATAACCAAGAGTCCCAAGTCCCATGTTTTTCCACATCTTCTTCACATCACGCAGGATTCCCAATTCCCTTGTAGTGAAGTCACAGATGAACTTTGTTGATTTCGATGTCATCCGCAGCAAACCATTGTAGAGAATGCAATGATAATCACTCCAAGCAGCATTGTAGTCCCGGTTTTTGTATGGTGACCATTGTTTCAACACCGTCTTATTAACGATAACTTTTCTGGGTTCAGAGAATGGAGTCAATGGCTGCCGAGGCCAAGGGGCTGCTTCCTGGGGCGCATTACTCTCGCACTGAGCGGAGGTCGAACCAGCTGCTATGTCACTCTGTGTTGCCGCTTCTGCTTCTTTCTCATTATTGTTTCCTCTTGTTCTTGCCATTTTTCTACAAATAAACAATATCAAATCATTTATTTGAAGGCAAAACACATATAATAATGAAGCAATCGAGATCCTATATTTTTTTTTTTTAAAGAACAAAATTTCAAATTCATAAATCTATCCTAAAACTATGTCATCCTAACATTGAACAGAACTATAACAATGAAGCAATCGAGATTGATCCTAATTTTTTTTTTTTTTTAAGAACAAAATTTCAAATTCATAAATCTATCCTAAAACTATGATTTAAGGCATGGGGTAGGTACGAAATTGTCCCTAAACATAACTATTACACACGTTTCAAGCCAAAACACCATAACAAACTAAAAAGATTCGATTTTTCATATTTTTTTGAACTCTTAAATTGAAAATTGAGTTTAATACCTTTACAGATCGAACAAAAGAGTGATAGATTTGGACAAAGCTCGCGAAAACGTGTGGATTAGCCTCAAGAATCGTCCAAATCGGAGTAAAATTGAGTGAGTTAGGGTTTAGAGAAATTGAGAGAGAAATCTCCCCTTTTCATGGTGGAAGAGAAGAGAATGAGGGGTTTTGATCCCTCAAACACGAAATCCCCTTCTTAAATCGTGTTTGCCTGGTTTAAATCAAGTGAGATTTAAACCGAATATAACCGAGCAAACCAATGCGGGATCGATCGATCTGATCTGGGGATCGATCGATCCGTGTAGATCGATCAGGACGATCGTTTGGACTCTGAAGCAGTCGATCCTGCAATGCTCCGGCTTTTTTCAATAATCTGTTCAGTCAAGAGATCGACCGTGTGGATCGATCGTCTCATTTTGGGATCGATCGATCGTGTCATATAGACCAGTTTATCTCGTGGTTTGTGGGTATAAGTTATCATTTGTGGTAAAGGATCTACACTAAACTCAATCTTGCCGCAAGTAAAGATAGCTTAAACATCCTAAAAAAAACAAGTGTTATACAATCGCTTAAACATCCTAAAAAACACCAAAAACTTGATTATGAAATGTCAATACATTCATTACTCTTATATGTGGGAGGCTCATACTTGGACATCCTCTCTAACATCTCTGGATCATTAGCTGCTTCAAAGAGATCCCAAATAATCCTTATTCGAGCTGTCTTGATGTTATCATCATCCATCAGTGATAAATCCATTCCACGCACATGGCATTCGATGTGTTTTATAGCATATACACCACAATGACAAGCACGTCGGTTGAGATTATGCATAGGGGTATAGCTAACAGCGTAAGGACTGATGGTAAGGTGCTCATGGTTTGTCACCGACTGAACTGCCTTGACGATCCTAGGAATAAGTACTGCGAATGCTTCCACCTCCCTGTACTTCTGTAAACCCGCACAATCAAACACTTCGATATGCCTACTCACGAAACTGATGCATAACGAGATCCAGTGATTCTTTTTGACCCAGACTGGAACGTACATCCGATCCACATCAACACTCCACAGCTTTCTTGTTTTTCCGTGAGCAGGCAGTTTGCCTTTACCATATTCCTGTAGCAACACATCCATCTTGTACTTCTTCGCACCATCCCTTGTAAAACTGATGTACTCTCTTCTAATGAGGTCGCTGAACGCGCATGACATGAAAGCAACACGATCTGTTTTCCATCGCCCAAGTGTTGTTCTTTCACGGAAAACATACATCATAGCATCAATCTCCTACAATAACAAGGCTGATATTGGTAAACAGTTTATATAATACCAAAATTTTATTACAAATCAGGAGTTGGATACTTACAATGTTGTGAAGCCACAAAACTGGAGACATAACACGCTTACATATATCATTCCCTAATAAACATGGACCAACCTGTAAACTCCTGTTATCAAAAATATAAATTAGTGACAACATCATACAAAAATATAAATTAGTAATTAGCTTACGTTCTTAAGTTCTGCCAGTTCGTCATTTTATCGAAATCTTCTTCAGACACATATACCAATGGTGCATCAGGTTCGTGGGCACGATCTATTTGGCGGTCATTTAATTCTGGCCATGGTATCTTCTGTGCTGTTCCTGGATCATCGGTTTTAGGTTGAGAAGGATCAAAACCCTCTACAAATGTATCCTGTGAAAGGTCCGGAAAGCTGCTTTGCAAGTAATCTTGTGTACTCATATGCACATCAATTCCTGGTGATAGAATCAAGTTTACTCCAGATAAATCAATAAGCGGATCATCGATGATTAATTCTTTTTTTTCACAGCCTGATGACACACATAAAAAGTAATAAGGTTTTAATTTAAAATATAAGACACAACAGTAATACATATTACAAACATACCAAACTAGACAAACAAAATGTCTAACCAGATATTACATATCACACTAGACAAACAAAATGTCATACCGCCTAGTTCCAGCATCCTAGGTCCAAAAAGCTACTTCGAAACAACTAGTTCCAAGATCCAACAATCCTTAACCCTTTCTCTTATTCGTTACCTTTCTTGTTTTTGGCCCTGTGACTTTTTTGGTCTTGGCAGGAGCGCTGTCTTTCTTGGAGAAGGCAGGAACTGTGTCTTTTTGGGAGAAGGCAGGAGCTGTGTCTTTTTGGGAGAAGGCAGGAGCTGTGTCTACTATACTCTTGCTAGGACCGGTATGTTGATCACTCTTTCCAGCTATTTCGGAGAGGACTAACGTGGTCCTGAGCTGTGAAACCTCACTCTCCAACTTCCCGAGCCTGCTTGTTACCTCTGTCTCAAACTTGTCCATTCTATCGGAGACCTGTTGTACAATTTTCCCCTCAAACGCAGTAAATGAAGTTTTTAGCAAACCCTCGAAGAATTGCTTCATGTCTGTGTCAGTGCTCCCGCTCCCCTTGTTTGAAGCAGCTAGCTGGCACAACAACTTCTTCTTCCTTGCATCTGCTCCTTGGTCAGCATTCTTTCTCTTCTTTGTACCTGAATCCACATCCGGTGTAACATGACTACTCTCACCAATCTCCGTATCAGCATCGGCATCTCCTTCCTCTTCTTTCTCTTCCTCAGATTCCACCATTTCAGACCCTGGACCTCCTTCCGATACTCCCCAAACATGATTGCTCCAATCGTAGTTTCCTTTGATCATATCCACTAAGCGCTCAACTCTTTCATCTTTCTTCTCATCCTTCCTTGCAAAATCTGAACCCAAAAGAACCACTCCATCTCCGCCTACTTCGAGGAATGAGTGCAAAATCCCCTATTAAAGATTAAAATCATTAGTAAAAGGATTTAGACAATAAAACATTTGTAATACATAATTTTGAAGAGATTAAAATCATTACTAAAATAAACAAGACAATCAAACATTTTTATTAAAGAAATCTATTCATACCTTCTCTGGAAATAATGTCTCAACCCCAATGATGTCTTCATATGAACATTTTGCACATCCAGTCCAATTACCACACAGAGGACCCATGAAATCGTCTGTGACCTTCGTCCCACACATCTCTCCCAAAGCAGGAATAGCTTTCATAACCCAAACCTGGAAAGCATACAAGAACCCTTCCATCAGGTACCCCTCCTTCTGCTCCAATTTACGCCTTGCCTTTACCATCGATTTCAGTAGGAAATCATACGAGTGCAAACCCCAAGGGTACTTCCGAAGCTTCTCAAAATCCATCACCAACTTCATGTACTCAAGAGGGATATTCACCTTCTCATCCCTCCCAAAGACCACACCCATAATGACACATAGATAGACCAGCCTCACCCGATCAACAAAAGTCCAGGTGCTACAGTCATCCAAATACTTGTTTTTAATACACTGCACACTGATTTTCCCACGCGTCTTAATCTGGTTGCTCCAAAAACCACCATCATCAGTCCATCTCAATAACCCACTGGTCTTATCTTGTTTTACTTTCAAACCAGTGACAGCATGATACTCTTGCAATCCAAAACGCAGAGGCCTCCCCGCAAATGTAAACCATTTCTCATGCTTCAAGCTTGTCATCAACTCCTTACAGAGGAACGCGTGTACCACCCTTGCAGAAAACTTCAGCCGATTCTTCTCAATAGCTATAATATGCGAGAAAAGGGGATCGTTCTTGACTTCTTTGAATTCCGGTTCCAATTTTAACTGTAGAAGCTCGAAAAGTTTCATTCGGCAGCTGTTATTAATCTTCTTAGTCTGAGGTTCCAAACCTTCTGCATATAGACGCCTAGGTAACTCCAACTCCATAGCTGTAAAATAAAGATAATATATTTTAATAATCAATTTCAACACCAATACTACACATATAATAATGAAACAATCGAGATCCTAAATTTTTTTTTTTTCTTAAAGAACAAAACTTCAAATTCATAAATCTATCCTAAAACTATGATTTAAGGCATGGGGTAGGTACGAAATTGTCCCCAAACATAACCGGGAACACATGTTTGAAGCCAAAGCACCATAACAAACTTAAAAAATTCAACTTTTTCATATTTTTTTAACTTTTAAATTGCAGATTGAGTTTAATACCTTCACAGATCGAACAAGAGAGTGATAGATTCGGATAAAGCTCGCGAAAACGTTTGGATTAGGCTCAAAAATCGTCCAAATCAGAGTAAAATTGAGTGAGTTAGGGTTTAGTGAAATTGAGAGAAAAATCACCCATTTTTCGTGGTGGAAGAGAAGAGAATGAGGGGTTTGATCCCTAAAACACGAAATCCTCTTATTAAATCGTGTTTGGCCAGTTTAAATCAAGTGTGATTTAAACCGAATATAACCGAGCAAACCAATACGGGATCGATCGATCTGATCTGGAGGATCGATCGATCCTTGTAGATCGATCGGAATGATCGTTTGGTCTCTAAAGCAGTCGATCCCTTTATGCTCCGCCTTTTTCAGTAAACTGCTCATTCAAGAGATCGACCGGGCGGATCGATCGTCTGATTTTGGGATCGATCGATCCCGGTAGAAAGAGCAGTTCCTTTATCATTTTTCAAATATGGGGTTTTTTTAATTTTTTAATTTTTATTATATTATTTTATTTTTTTAAGTTTTAATTTTTTTGTTAATTTCGAATATACTTTATGATCAATTCGAAAATATTTTGTTTTTAATTTTTAAAATTTATTTAATTTTTATTTTTTTTTTAATTTTAAATACAAATTTTTAATCAAAAATAATAATTTTATTATTATTTTCTAATTATAATTACGAATTTTTAAGGGTATTATTGTCATTTAGGAAAAAATTAACCTAATGGGACAATAACTAAATGAGATTAGACTAAAGGGACAACTTCCTAATGGTTTTGGTCTAAAAAAACTATTTTCTCAGAGGAAAATGATCAAAATATTTTTTTTATTAAATGGTAAATATGCACTTATATTATTGAGTTAACTAATCTAAATTTATGATTTAAAGCTAATGGGTGTGGTTTTGGGTTTAAGGTTTCAAATTTTTTTAAAAAAATAAATAAACATTGTAAAATTCAAAATAGAAAGACTATTTTAGTCTTTTATTTTTTAAGAGCTATTTTTGTGACAAAAACTAAAAATGACTATTTGAGAAAAAAAAATGTCCTTTATAATAATTTAACCGATTAGAACAATTTCAGCTGATTTAAATGGTTTAAACTGATTTGAAACTTTAAGTTGTATAAATCAAATTTTAGGAAAATCGTTCGGATTAGGTATGGTCTAAATCTATTTTTAGAACATTATTGATTATTTTGTACCGATTTTAAGAAACCGGTTAATGTCAAAACTATTGCACGACGTCGTATTTGCCTATTTGGTGAGGAGAAGGAAGTCTAACAAACAAGAGAGGAGCGATCATCAGAAGGAGAAGGATCTCTGAGATTCCGAAGAACCTAATCTCGTAATTTCAATCGCCCCTGATCTAGGAAGCTCGATCTTCTTCGATTCGCGTTTTCATCAGCAAACAGAGAACTTCACCTTTCTCCATGGTGCTGGTACTGGCATTAGGGGATCTCCATGTACCCCATAGAGCGGCTGATCTACCCCCAAAGTTCAAATCGATGCTTGTTCCTGGCAAGATTCAACACATCATCTGCACTGGCAATCTCTGCATCAAAGTAGGGCTTTTTCCCCCCGTATTTATCAGCACCAGATCCTTCTTGTTTGATGTAATTATATGCTGATGAAAAGAGAACAAACTCTAATCTTTATGTTCATCTCATGTAGTGTTATACTCTTAGCTTGTTGTGGATTGTCCAGAAGAATTGCAGTTTTGATCATTGTTGGTTTTATATGTTACAAAGTGATAAACTCAGCACTGATGTTTCCTTTTTTTTAATTATGGGTTGAAATCCATTACGAGCTTATTGTTTAACTTGCCTGATTTATTTGTTATTATGCCTGTAAGTCTTTTTTACGCATCTTTTGACTGTTTTTTTTTTGGTTTTTTTTGCAGGAAATCCATGACTACTTGAAGACTATATGCCCTGATTTGCATATAGTTCGTGGGGAGTTTGACGATGATGCACGCTACCCTGAGAACAAAATCTTGACTATCGGTCAGTTTAAGCTGGGACTCTGCCACGGCCACCAGGTTCTGTTTTTTTTTTTTTTTTTTTGTTTTCTCTACTCTTTTGCATTTCATGATGAGCTTTACGAGTTTAGACGCTAGACTCTGCAGCTTATGAATAATCCTTCGTATCATATACAACATCTGAATTTTGCTTGCCTTGTTGGAGTTGTGTCTTCAAGTAATGAGTGCTCGCTTATTACTATTTGGATGATAATGTAATCTCTCTCTGACTGACAATATTCACCTCTCCACTCTTTACATTATCATATTGTAATACTTATGAATTTGCTTTTGTCTAGATACCTTAATCCGCGATTACCTTTTCTAATTCTGACAAGAACTATGTTGGAGTATAGTAAACCTAGAAAGTCTAGGATTTGAAAGGTTTCAGCATTGTTGATTTTTCTGTGTCAAAAGTGTTAAAACTAAACTATGAAGGAGATGCTTCTATTAGCTTTGTTCCTCTCTTAAAGAGCGTCTCTATTTGCTGGACAGGTGATCCCATGGGGTGATCTAGATTCACTAGCCATGCTTCAGAGACAACTCGACGTGGACATACTTGTAACAGGCCATACCCACCAGTTCACAGCCTACAAACACGAGGGAGGAGTTGTGATAAACCCAGGCTCTGCTACTGGAGCTTATAGTAGCATAAACCAAGATGTTAACCCGAGCTTTGTTCTTATGGATATTGATGGTCTTCGTGTTGTGGTCTATGTCTATGAGCTCGTCGACGGAGAGGTTAAAGTCGACAAAATCGATTTCAAGAAGATCTCCACTTCCAACTCTGCTCCTTAGCGTATTTTACAATCTGAACCCCGTTTTTCTTATGTTTTCGTTTGGAATCACTCGTGAAATTTGGAACTTTCTTTAGCGTGCTTGTGAAAATAATCCTTAAAGATTTGGAAATTGGACCACTGATAACAATGTTTTGCAAGTCACTTGAAGTTGATAGACCTGGTTAATGTGTTGACAGAGAAGTTAAAGCTGTTCTTTAAATTCTGATTAAAAGATAAGATTGACTTTTTCACCAGGTCATCATATTTTGAAGTTTCTATATTCAATTGTCAATAGAGAGTTCATATAACATTATGCAGTAAGCTAAAAAGGTTTTGGTAAGATGTAATATTATTGGTCTCTAGAAATTATGATCAAGCCATACATACACAATTTAGAATCTAAAAACCGGAAAATCAAGAACCCAAACGACTATGATGTAACATTTTTTCCGATTACGTGCACCATTGCGCTTGAACTTGCACTATCCACAAATTATGATCAAACCAATCATAACTTTTGTTTAATCTCAACATATACGAGGTAAGTCATCATGCTTAGAACATCTCCACAAAAAACTCTATAACCTTAGACATAAATTTTTTTACTCTCTAAAAGAAAACTTCAAAACTTCAAATTTGAAATTTCAGTATTCAAAATTTCAAATTGGAAGTTGCATCTTTTTATTTGCATTTTGGTCCTTATAATTACAAATAAAATTTATATTTCACAAATATTTTTTCGTTTATCGTTTTAATACTACAAATTTTTATATCTCATAAATATTTCAAATTATCTTTATTTTTGTATAAATTTAAGTTTTACAGATAAATGCATTAAAGTTTTAAATAAAATTTATAATACTTTGAAACTAAAATTAGTCAACAAGAGTATTACAAAAGAAACTTCATATTTGCTTGTAGTTAAATGTTTTAATAATAGAATTAGATATCAAAAATATAGTATTTTTCTTAATATTTAATTATGTATTTGTATTTATAATTTTATATTTTAGTGTAAGGTTTTATTAATTAATATTGATGTATAATTTTTATATGTGTGTGTTATTTATAAAAGTTCTATGAATTTACATTAACTATGACAAATATAAGGACTATAGTGTAAATATAAATAATTTTGAAGTTAAGTTTGAAGTTAAGTTTGAAGTTTTACTTTTGGAGAAAAACACCTTAAAACTTCAAATATAGAGTTTTAGAAACTTCAAAATAGAAAGTATTTTTGGAGATGCTCTTAGAACCTAGTTATCAAAAGCTTATTCAACTGACTGATCCATGATTATCAAATACGTATCAATTTGAAATATCAAATCTTAAAAAGTTCAGAAACTCTGTAAACGACATCTTTTTGCAGTATTTTTGATTCACGATCTTCTCTAATGCACCGTCTGTCCACGGTTACTGGACCATTCATGCCTACTATTTCGGCTCGTGGGGCCCATCCCATCTGGCGGGATGTGCATTAATTTTTCAAGGCTCTAAAGTCTTGTTTACTTACCCTACAATTATCACATGATATTTTTCCGTATTTTGGCCTCACTCGCACGGTATCACGAATCATGTCTCGATATGTCATCCATCCTTTCATTACTACAGCCAAGCACGTTTAACCATGGAGTTTTAAACAGATGTGTGACAGAAGAGGTAAGTCAACTTTAATGACATAGGTAGCAAAATCAATTCTTTTAAACCTTTCCATATATCACAACTTGGGATGTTACAAATTCACCTTGTCTCAAAGAATGCAACGTCCTCGTTGCGCCCCACGACAATTTTCAAGACGCCTCTTGGATCAGAACTAAGATGGCTAACTAGCTCTGATACCACTTATAACGTCCCGCCTGTCCACGGCTAATGGGTCACCCACACCTGGTTTCTCGGTCCATGAGTCCTATCCCATCTGGCGAGCGGTGCGTTAATTTTTCCAAGGTTTTAGAGTCTTGTTTACTGACCCTGCAATCAGCACATGACTTTTCCCCTTATTTAGTCTCACTCGCAGAGTATCGTGAATCATTTTTTTACCCAAACACGATTGACCCTGGAATTCTAAATAGATGTATGACAGAAAAGGTAAGTCAATTTTGATGACATAGGTAGCCAAATCAATTCTTTTAAGCTTTTCATATATCACAATTCAGGATGTTACAATTCTCTTTTTCTATAGAAAACTTTTCCATTCTACAGAGTAGTTGCTTCATTTTGAAGTTAATGTGTTAATTTGATCCATCTTAAATTCTTAATGACACACCAATTGATAGGAACTAGATCCACAATATGTACATAAAACAGTCAAACCAAAGTAATCCAAACTATGGGTGGCGTTTCGGTTTAATTATGGGTTTAGTTTGGATCAGTTTTAGTTCGGTATAATTTGTATTCGGATATGTTTGGTTTAATTTAGTTTTGTTTGTGTTTGTTCAATTCAGTCGAGCTGATTTTTTAGTTTTGTTTTAGTTGATTTACTAAAATATAATTTATAAAAAACATAAACTAATCATCATTTGACAATAAATTATTAGCCTCTTCATTTACATAATATTTAAATTTCGTCACAATAGAAATGTAAAAGATGTAAGTTAATAATTTTATATTAATATCTGATTTTTCATTTTTGATGTTAATGTATAAAATTCATATTTTTTATTTTATTATTTAGTTGGCGTTATTCTATTTCTTTAGAAATAAAATATATAAAATTATATTTAATTGTATATGTTAAATGGTTAAATATATTAATTAATCTAATAGAAATTTTTTTCGGTTGTTCGGTTTGGTTCTGTTTAAAACCCAACCAAATCATTTGAGCTGATAAAATCTTGAACTAAATAGTTTAGACATATATTTTGATTTGGTTTAGTTTGGGTTCGGTTGGGTGTGTTTGGTCTGGTTCGTTCTTTTTCCCACCCCTAATCTGAGCTCATATACCGTGATCCAAATCTTAAAACCAAACTAGATTTTGACCCGCGCTTGAAAAGCGCGAAAGTTTTTTATGATTAAAATTTATATAATTGGGTTTTATCTTAATTTAAAGAATGTTTTCATTAGTTTTTAGATTCAGTTTTTATTTTTAGATTTTGTTTTAAATTTTGGTTTTTGGTTTTTAGTTTTTAAGTTTCTATTTTTGATTTTCAGCTTTTGTTTTGGGTTTTTAATGTTTAGAGTCGCTGAGTTAGTTTGAACTGATATTACCAACAAACAAATTTCAATTAATCGAACATGTAATTTAAAACTGAAAAGATGACAATATAATTTTCTAAAATTTTGAAATAGTTTATTTTGTAAATAAAAAAGCAAAAAATATAACCTGTATTTTCAGCTTTTGGTTTTGGATTTTAGTTTTTAGATTTGGTTTTTAGATTTGGTTTTTGGTTTTGCTTTACACTTTTTTAATTATTTAAGAAAAATAAAACAATAAATTATTTAAAAGTTACTATTAAAATTTATCAAGATAGAGTGATTGTTATTTAAAATAAAAAATATTAACATGTTTTAACGTACATGATTTAAATAAGTGATTAATAATAGATAATTTTGTTTTGTTGAAAATATTAAATATTTTTGGGCTAAAAAATATTAACATGTTTTAAAGTACATGATTTAAATAAGTGATTACTAATAGATAATTTTGTTTTCTTGAAAATATTAAATATTATTGGGCCTGAAAATAGTAATTGATTTTTGATCCATTCAAGTGAAAAATTTATTTAATGTTTTTGGAGTTTTTCTTTAATACTAAGCCCAAAAACCAAATAATTAAATGTCATAAAAACAAAAGTAAGCCCAAAACTCTATTCCATAAATAACCGCCGGTTTAATTTAAGTAATACGGTTTAATCAACTATATAAGTTGTATTATTTGTAACACTCTAGAAATGGTTCAAATTTAAATGATAACTTGTATCGGTAGATAAAAAGAATGACTCTATTTTAATAGAATAGATAGAATAGATATAACTTTTGTTTCTTGGTCTTTGATAGCATGTTATTTCTTTTGTGAGCGAGCAATTGGGGGTTGCAATGGGCTCAGGTCATATGACCAATTGGGCCATACCTTCAAAGTGTTTCGCTTTTATCTTGTTTGCGACGAAGAGGCTCTTTTAAAAATCCTCTTCCTACCTTTTACAGTGGGAGACGAACTGATTGCTCGGTGTTAGCTCATGATCTGGCATTGATTTTGTTAATCGTTCGATAATGGCGGTGGCGACGAACCTTGCTTCTCTTCTGGAGAAGCTCAAAGTGGAGGATCCGTACCTTCCACCGCGAAATTGGGAATCCTTACTTTCCCAGAATGCTCGACCTCCTCCTCCAGCTCGTGCATCTTCTTCGCATTCGTCTGCTTCCTCTGTCTCTGTAAGTTCCGCAACGATTTTAAGCGTGGGACCTAGCATTTCGCTCTTGTGTAAATATCCTTTTGGATCGGAAACCTAATAGTGTGGTTAAGTGTCAATTCTATTGAGGTGATTTGGTTTCTGAAATTCAGTAAGGTGATAGTGTGTCCGATATACTATGAGTTGGGGTCAAGTCAATTTCTGTGGGGAAGATTAGGATGTGGAGAAACCTTAATGTGTTAGTAACGGCAACTTATTATTGAGACTAATGAAATATATTTACTTCTATATAGTCCTCTCTTAGTTTTACCTGTTGTCATGAACTGGCGTGTTATCACTTATCAAAAAATAAAAGTTTGTGTATTGTGAGACTACTTCTCCTTTCTGCCACATTTAATTACACTTTGTTTCTTGTAACAGGAATCAAGCTTGGTTAGGTTGGCGTTGAATGCTCTGCAAGGTGTTGAGTCGTCCCTTATTAGCATAGAGAAGCTCTCTTCTGTATTATGCTCTGACCCAGCTGACAGGACCACCCACAAAATTCCAAACTTGTGGCATCGTTTGTCAAGCACTGATGCATTGGGACAGATTCTTAGAAACATAGGCTGCTTTGGTTCTTTGGTTTTTCTTCTCCACAAGTTCGTAGACCATTTCACAAGCATGGAGTTGGATGTGGAAACAGCTGTTGAAGGACAGGGGAGCTATAAAGTGGGTGAAAATGAAGAAGCCAATAACAAGAGCTGTTATACCCTTGTTAATCAGGCTTTTGCTATTGCTGTGAGAAAGGTCCTAGAAGGTTATATATCTGGACTTGATACATTATGTGCATCAATAGAACTGAGGCGTGCATCGAACATCGTTGATGGGTCTGACACTGGTTCCTCTTGGCGAGGCTGCCTCACGAATGTTGTTCATCCAAAGATAACATTATTGGAAGTTTTTCTACATACTAGAGAGTTACGAACACAGATTGAAGCTCTTGCAAACATATGTGATTTGTATGATGTATCCCTATCTTATTGTGTCTCGCCTTGGGAATGCTTGATTACTGAAGCAACCTCGCGATTTCATGGGTTCTTCAGAGGAAGCGACCTGCTTACCTACTTATATACTCAACTTAAGGTCAGGCTTATATATTTTCCTACTGTAGTAGTCATTCACTTTGTTTTTATTTTTTTGGTTTTCTTTCCTGCTGCACATAGTTATCAGCTAATGTAGCCTAGAGGGACCTTCTGTGTCAGTTATTTCGCATTCACATTTTCAGAATATCGGACACTAGCAAAGTAAGTGATATGCATAGCTGAAATTAAGTGAGCATAACTCATAGTATATCGGTACTCATAGTATAATCAAATTTAGGCACCTTCTGTGTCAGTTATTGCCTCTGTTGCCTCATTACTTGTGCTCATTTCATTACTTATGCAAATTTAATGACGCAACCCTACGCAAAATTCAGTAAGAAATTTGACTGAAAGACATTAAAGAAATTTGAAAGTTGTGCTCAAAGTAAGTGATATACATAGCTTGATGCACTCGGTTAAACTATTTATAGTTAGCGAGGAGTTCGTACAATTTAAATATTTTCTTGTAACCATCTTTTACCACCATATTTCGTTGTAGGTTGCTGATCCTGCTCACAGTGCTATGCTTAAATTTTTGTTCCTCAAAACATGTGAGCCATATTGCGAGTTTATAAGATCTTGGATGTTTAAAGCCGAGCTTAACGATCCTCATAAGGAGTTCATTGTGGAATGTGTCAGTGAATCGACATCTATTTCTTGGAATAAGCCTGGCATCTCCCCAATGAAGAATGTCAGGGTAATACTCTATTCTCGTTTTCAGCATCTTTGATTTTAGTTATTTAAACCATTGATAGCAGATTGGTTCCATTTCTGCACTCTAGGAGCAAGAATTACGGCTGCTTCCATGTTTCTTGGATGGCTTCTTGGTACCTATTCTAAGGGCTGGTCAACAGCTCCAAGTAATTACAAAACTTCTTGAACTGTGTAATCTTCCTGCATGTGGACACAGAACTTACGCAGATCTCCTTCCCTGTTGGACACATTATTCTTCTACTAGTGTAGTGTACCCATCTCCACTAATTTTCAGTAAATTGCATATAGAAGTGATGGTACAGAAAAGAAGGGATTACTACAGAAGAATGCAAGAAAAACTTGGTGATCCTTCAAAAAAGTTTGAACTTTTCCTTGGACAGGTATAGTGCTTCTTTTGATAATATCTAGCTATTATTTCCGTAGTTATCGTCTTTTGGTTTATGTGTCATCATACTCTTTCATTGCTATGCTAGCTCTGACTTCATGTGGTCATATGTGGTTTTACTCGGTTGTGAAATAAAATTTCCCTTGGTAATTTGATATCTTACTACTGGTTCAGTTTATATCTTGTCTGTAATGTGGTATAGTTCGTTATTATGAGTATTGTGTATCCCGAACGAGTTTTTTATCCTACATTGTAAAACCATGATATCAAAATCACTATATAAGGAGGAATCTCTCTGATGTAGCAGGCAGCTCTCTAATTTAAACAAGACCTTAAATTGAATATACGTGCAGATCTTAAATGTATGCTACAACGTTAGCTTCAGTTTTGCATCGCATTCTAGCTTCAGTTTTGCATTTATTTTTGTTTGTTTTGTTTCTTATCTTGTATTGACATTTCAATTTAAGGTTCCTGGAGCAATATCGTTGCATTTCAAACTTGACGAGAGCTTACTAATTCCTTCAACAGTGGCAATGGACTTGACCAGGTAATCTTTCTGATTATATGTATCATAGACCCCCAGCCTGCGTGAACTGATGACATTTTCTTGGGATTTCAGTGACCAGAATGGTTCAGATTCTGATGACCAGAAAACAGAAGACAGATGGTTTTCAGAGATAGATGTGTCATGCTCATCTGAATGTTCATCGACTAGGGACTCCTCGGAAGCATCTGATGTTGGACTCCTTGATTCACCAAGTACATTAATGGGACCTTCAAAAGATTATTTATCAGTTCTACGTTTCTCTGTTGCCTCTGATGGGAATTGTAATCAGAATTTGCTTCAGCATAGTGAATCGGGTTATATAGACAATAGTTTTGTGAGGAGAGTTGAGAAGGCAGATACTCATCGCCAGTGTATGGACAATGAGCCAGAAGAGTCAGCTGACGTATGTCAGGATGGTAAATTTGGAGGGCCTCTTTCTATTAAGTCATGGCCCCTTGGTGGATTACCTAGAAATCCATTTTGTGTTGATAAGTACGCGGAAGATGACAGAGAATATCCACAAACTGATTCAGGAGCTAAGCTGGAACAGAGAGACTTAATGAATACTGATGACAGCACGCTATTATTAAACATCATTCCCACCGACGGTAGTTATTCAAAGCAGGAGAGAAACCATGATATGCTGGAAAACTGTTCCTCATCCAAATCGTATTTGTTGAAAGACACAAACGTAAACTACCCCTACGGGGCGCTCAGCTTGAATCCTGCGCTGAGATGTGATTTCTTGCGCAAGCATGGAAACAAAAACAGGAGCGGCCAGGGGAATTCATTGCCTTGGTTTGATTTTTCTGCGGTGGATAACCCTTCCAAGACGTGTCTTGCCAGGATACCTGTGGAATTTCATGTTGATTTTCACGTGGAAGCTCACAGTTCTCAGACTCATAGAAAGAGTATTTCCCGTACCAACGAAGAATGTGACATATATAGGTCTGATGTTCAAGATCCTAAAGTTTCTAGCAGTCATCTATCTTTGGATTTGCAAAGTTGCGTTAAAGAAAAAAATTCAAACGCATCTGGTGGAAGTAGATGGGAGGGTATGCTTCTTAGATCAAATAACCCCGAAACTAGCGCATTAATTGATCACAGAGAGATCCCCTCTGGCTCATTTGAATTGCCACTTGATTTTGTTATAGACAAGTGTCTACTGCAGGAAATACTTCTTCAGTATCCTTCTCGGTGATTTGGATTTATAATTTGACATATAGCGTCATTTTCGTAGGGGTGTTTTTCTCATGATAATATGTCATTACTATTCATACATCACCGTTCCCTTAACACACAAAAGATACAACTTTGTCAGTAAGCTAGCTATCAAGTTGCTCGAAGAAGGATTTGGCTTGCAAGAACATCTGTTAGCTCTACGCAGATATCATTTTATGGAACTAGCAGATTGGGCAGATGTATTTATTGCGTCCCTTTGGCATCATGTAAGTTCTTGTTATAATCCGTTCCATTGTGATGAATCTTTTTAATAACTTTTTTTTTGTGTGCATGAATATCTATAGATGATACTATATATACATATTTTCTCATATGGATTCCCAGAAATGGCTTGTTACGGAGGCAGATAAGAGAATTGCAGAAATCCAAGGGTTTCTAGAATCTTCAGTTCAGAGATCATCATGTGAACGAGGCATTTGTAAGGACAGGTTGTTTTTATACAAAAGACAAGGCTCAGTGCATCTTCCGCCATCAACCATTGGTATGGTCTTCCACATCGCAGATTGATTAATTATGCCTGTTGAATTGTTAACCTGATACTGCTGGGTGCAAATTTGCAGGAGTGCGTTCTTTTGATTTCCTAGGGTTGGGGTATCGAGTTGAGTGGCCAGTCAATATGATTTTAACATGTGATGCGCTGAAAGCATATGCTGATGTATTTAGCTTTCTGGTTCAAGTGAAATTAGCAGCGTATGCATTAACTGACGTCTGGTGTTCACTGAAGGTAGAGTAGAGGTTCAGCTTTGTTGATTCACTGCTTGTAACATAGCACCTCTTACATAACACTTTGCTGCAGTTTTCTAAATTCTGTATGGAAAATGTTAGTTGAAAAATGCTTTTATTGTTCTGCCTGCTATTTCTTGAAGCGATATTCGTCTACTGGGATTTTGAAGGTAAAATGACTATTATCTCCTTTTAGGATGCACGGCATACGATGCATGAGAATAAAGAGGGGATAGCGAAGCAAGAACTCCGGTGGTTGAACATATTGATGAAACTAAGGTAAATTCTAGAAGCTTCATACTTGCATAATTTCTTGGTTACTTATTGAGCTAAATATCTATCACGCAATGCGATTGCATGAGCTTGGTTGTATGATAATCGTATTTATTCTGGCGCATGACCATTGATAAGAGTAACAGAAATCATTGATTTCAATCTATGCAATGCATTTGCAAATGATAAATGTCTTTTTGGTAAACATCTGTATTGTTTCTTCATCATTATGCTTGTATGATACGCAGTATTTTCTGAGATGATGGAGTCTCTATGTTCGCCCTTGGTATCTTTGACGTCTTTCTTTTCTGTCCCAGGCATCAGATCAACCATTTTGTATCAACACTACAGCAATATGTACATTCGGAATTGTCTCACGTATCATGGGCCAAGTTCCTTCATTCCCTAAAGCACAAGGTGGGTATATTACACACTTCTGTGATGGCCTGCTGAAATGTTATGTTACCTGAAAGTATGATTCTTTCTTACAAGCTAATTTCTGTAACTATATATTACTGGTAGTGGTTTAACATCATCGTATATCTATTCAGAAACCAAAGTGCGTTGTGCAACCTTTAATTGAAATTTCAGTGGCGGTTTCTGCTTAGAGTGGGGGTCCTGCTTAAGATTTTTTGTCTTTGTTTTTCAGGTCAAGGATATGATGGATCTTGAGTCTGTGCATATGGCTTATCTAAATGAAGCTCTGCGCATGTAAGTCTCATTTTTTTTTGCTATCAGCTTCAAAAGTTTTGTGGCAGGGTAATTTAACTGACCCTGATCTGATGCTCTTTGGAAATGCAATCATATAATGTAACTGACCGTAATCAAACACTTGCAGATGCTTTCTATCTGATGAAACCCGAGTCATATCAAACATAATCGAGAACATCTTACAATGCGCAGTGGACTTTCGGTGTTGTCTTCCCAGAGGCGTTCAAAGTACAGCTCGATTTCCAAACGATTCATGGACGAAAACGCTAGGCATAAACACATCTCAGGTAAAAATAAGAAGACATTATCAGATACTCTTCCAGTTTTGTTGCTCGAGTTTATGTTCATCTTCACATTGAACAGGTGATAGTGGTGAAGCAGAAGTTTGAGAAAGAGTTGAAGGATCTACATTTGTGTCACATGAAATCACCAAAACATGGGAGGTCTAGGCTCTCTCGCTTCTGGGACTGCCTCAATTTCAACCTCTTTTATTCAGATATCATTCGTCGTGATTCTCTTATCTCTTAGAAACCAATGTGTGATACTAACATTCAAATTATTACTCAGTAAACCTTAAGACCCAACCGGTGCCGACCTTATGAAAGCAACATATAAAATATCAATGAGCAGTGAACCTAAAGAGCATAACATGCAAGTAGCTCTCTCCAGGACTCACAATCTGCGAGGGAAAATTCTTGTGGTTCACGGAATCGGGAAAGCCTTGCGTCTCCAGACACAACCCTGCGTACTTCTTATAAACCGCGTTCCCTTTCCCGACAACACTTGTCAGCAGATTACTAGTGTAGAACTGAACACCTGGCTGGTTCGACCACAGCTCCATCTTCCTCCCGGTCACTTCCTCCGACACGACAGCGGTTTTCCTCAGATGCTTCCCGACAATCCCGTCGATGACGTAGTTGATGTCGTAGCCGCCGGGTAATTCATGGATCCGGCTTCCGATCTCACGAGGCTCGAGGAAGTCATAAGGAGTTCCTTCGACTGAGGTGATGTCGCCGGTTGGGATGAGTTCTTTGTCAACGGGAGTGATTTTTTTGGCGAAAAGCTTGATTTTGTGGGAGAGGATGTCGCCGGAGTTGTGGCCGTGGAGGTTCCAGTATGTGTGGAGGGCTAAGTCGATCGGTGTGGGTTTGTCGAGTGGCTTTGCTTCCATTTTCAAAGCCAGTTTGTTTTCACCGATCAACATGTATGTCACTTTCACCGTCACGTTCCCGGGGAATCCTGTCATATTCAATTATTTATAATTTTATTTAACTAATATGATTGTACTACTATAATCCAAAATTTTCCAATTATTTTAATCTCGGTTCAGACCATATGATAATAAGATTAGTATGGTTGATACCTTCTTCACCGTCGAAGCTATGGTATTTGAAAGTGATGTGGCTAGTGGGAACGTGGTTTTCGACTGACCAAATCACATCGCTGAATCCCTTTGCACCACCTGTATTAACGATTTAAAACATTTTTATATTTGATTAAAAAGAAATCTATCAAAAATATAAATGAAATAAACTGAAAAGGGTACCGTGAAGAGTGTTATGGCCTTCGTTGGGATCGGTCTTGTACAATTGACCATCCAACTCGAACTTAGCACCTTCAATTCTATTAGCCACTCTTCCCACAATTGCCCCAAAGTAAGTTGTATCATTCTAACATAAAAATATCGAGAAATACGCAAATTATAAAGTATTGTTGTTGCTCCGAAACAAGATATATAACGCCTACAAGTGGACTCACCACTCTTGAGATTAATATGAAGTAGATGGAATAACGACCTATTTTCCACCATGACTATCGTATAATAAGAGATCTACACGAATTTTAGAAATCGTCCTAATTACACACAATTAAACTATATCAACATATTTCTCTTTAAAATGAAAGATCAAAACCGAATTCCCCCTAAAATTTGAAGAATGAACTAATACCAACAAATGACGGTTTAAAGTAGTTTTAGTATTCTTTGTTTTAAAACTAAACCAGTAGTTAATCTAAATAAACCTAATATGATCCGACCAATAGTTTCTATCGAATTTCCAGATTCATTACTCATCTTTTTTGGGTTTCTCTCTTTGTTTTATTCTCTGTTTTTTTAGATTTTAGGATTCCAAAAAGAGTAAATCATTTTGAGAAGATTAATAGAGGTTTGGACTGGGTTATAATCGCTTTGTTTGGGTCAAGTTGTACAAGTATAACCTGGAACTATTGGGTTTAATATCGCTTAACATTATAAACCATTAAAACCAAGCTCAATAATTGTCTGTGTGGATGCGAGTTTCGATCTTTCGTTTTAAAGAAAAATAAGTTGATATAGTTTAATTGTATGCAATTGGAACTAGGTTCAAAGTTTTTTTTTTTGTTTTTTTGTAGTCTATTAGATTATATTAAGAGATCTTAAAGGTTCAAGACATTACATCATCATCAACTCCATAAACTAAGTGCCACACTCGGCAAAACAAGACTAGGTCCAAAAGTTTGTGTTAGATTTAATTATAGTGTGTAAATAGGTCAGGAAAAATCATTTTTAATAAATGAAGACATTGAAAGACGTGACGATAAATAAGGTACTTTTGAGCCGAACATTAGGTTCTATCCAAACCATATATGCTTTTTACCAAAATGTTATAATATGAAAAAACAAATACAAAATTAATAAAAGATATTTATTACCTTGTAAGCATCAACAGTATCAAATCCAAGAACAACATCATCTTGCTTCCCTGAATGAAATTAGAAGAAAAAACAAAATCAGATCTAAGTCAGAAGAGAACAGAGACAAGAGAGGAGAGAGGAGAGAGGACAGAGAGAGAGACCATGTCTGTCTGGGAGAAGAAGAGAGGTCATGACAGCACCATAGTTTGTGAATGTAACAGACAACTTTCCTCTGGTGAGCTTATAGGTTTTGATCTGTTTACAGACACTGTAATTAACAAAACATGACAACAACAACACCAATAGAGTCTGACCCACAACGTGCAAAGACAATTGCTTGTTAGCCATTATCTCTAGATCGATTAAATTTGATGAGTGAGAGTAATGAGAGAGAAACTGAGATGGAAAGTTTGGATTTTTCTCCTTGTACAGAGTGAGTGTATTCGTATCCTATTTATATTAGCCTAGAGAGATGATATTATTATGCGAGACTTTTCAAGTTTTTTTAGTTGTAATTTCTATTTCGTAGAGGATATTTTAGTTGACTTTTATATAATCGATTTATTTCTTAAATCTTTTATATATATATATATATATATATATGTGTGATAAGTGGGTTCAAAACTTACCAATATGTTCTTTGGGAAGCTATTAATTCACAAATATCGTTAGTGAATTTAGTGAATATTTTAAATTGATGAAAAACTCCGAGTTTACTAAAAAAATGATAAATCTTTTGTTCGTCTTTTGGTCAATTAATATTTTGTTCTTTTATTTTTCCTATTTTTTGTGGTAAATGTAAAGGTATATATCTATATGACTGGTCTTCTTGCAGGATATTATACTGTTTTCTTTTTAAATACTTTTTTGAGTTGGATATCCCATGCGTAAATGCATTCACGGACCAGTTGCAATTGTATATGCTTTCTTCTTTCAACGGATAAATTTCTTGAAATGGGGTTATTAGTAGATGTTTGTTTGGTAGTATAACGTAATAAATTTGTAGTTTCCTTTGATGGAAACAATTTGTAAATCAACTCTGTAGCATCTGTAAATCCAACTGGTTATTTTACAACAACAAAAAAAAATTCCAACTAGTTATTCTTCAAGCTGTTTAAAACCAAGTAAATGGTCTCATTATTTTCTTTTTGTTCTTAGAAAATAGAAGATTTAAGAAAATAATTTTATTTTGATCTAAAGACGGGAAGTACTTTAGGCAAGTAAAGACGAAAATAGGGCAAATCCGAGTTTTGAAAGCTAGATAAAAGGGATAAGATGCAAAGACTCTCCCATATATATAGCTACCTCAAGCATGACTCATCTGATTTATATGTGTGGATGAGAACGATAACATCATGAAATTTTTGCCAAAATAATTCAATGTTAGGTGATTTTCCTGTACTCGTGAATAAATATTTACAAAATAACTAAATTATATTAATTCAAATACTCCCTTCCATGATTTATAATTTTTAAGTAATTTTATAGTTTACTTATTATGAATACATAACTTTATTAAGTATCTTTTTTTTTTTTTTGAAAAGAATATCTTTGTATTCTCATGCATGTATAGAAATATGTGTTATTGTGCTCTATAACCATAAAAGAAATTTTTATTAGCTAACATGATACAATCTTTTCTGATTTAGCTAATCGGTTATGATGGTGATGTGAATTGTTATAAATATCCCGAAAGGCTTTCCATTTGCCTATACGTATGTAGAGGAGAAATGCGTAGCTGTAGGAATATCAGATAAGAGGGCAAATCAAGTTAGAATATTGTCGATAAAGACATGGATGTTTAGTTTCATTGATCCAAGAGAATGTAACTTTGAGCCTAACAGGTGACCTTCATATAAACATTAGGAATGAGTAGACAAAAAATGTAGAGGAATAAAATTATAGGAATGAAGAGGAAAATTATTCCTTACCAATTTTGGTGAGGAATAAATTTGTTCTATATTCCTCTAAAATACAAGGAATGAAAAAGAATATAAAGGAAAACTATTCCTTATAAATTGTAAAAAAAATTGGAAGGGTAAGAAATACATTATTCTCTTTCATTCATTGGTCACCCGTTAGATCTTTTGTTTTACACATCTTATTATTTCAAATTTTGATATAATCCGGTTTAGTTATTCATATTAAACCGGTTTATGTTTTGATAGTTTACCGAAATTAATCCAATTCAAAGGAAGGAGAACTTTTTCAATGTCAAAAAATTACTATACCCATTTTTTTTTTAATTTTGAAAGTTTCACAGGTTTAATATGTTGCCAATCATTTTCATTTCTAATTAAAAGGCTAATCAACTATCTTTTATGGTTGGTAATATCAACATCAAAAAGATTACTAAAGCCATTTTTTAAATTTTGAAAGTTTTACAGGTTTAATAAGTTGCCAATAATTTTCATTTCTAATCAAAAGGCTCATCAACATTTCTAAGATTCTGGAAAAATAAGAAAACCGGTTTTTCTCAATGCTATATTCGGTTTGAAATGCATCGAATAACTGGTTTGCAATGCTATTTAACCAGTTTTTAATTAGTTTGTTCTTTAAATTGACCCATACTTATACTCAAACATGTCGAATTGCACACATGATTTTCATTACTGGCTTCGGAGCTATATAACCGGTTATTAATAATATAACAATCACCACCTATTTTAAATCAACTTGCTACTAATTTTTGGTTTCGTAGATATGTAACCGGTATTTACACCAGATTTTAAAATTTGGATTTCGTTTTTGGAAACCAGATGTGCTACTATTCCTCTCTCCTCGATGAACCAGCAAGGTCTCATGGTTTGTGGACCTTCATGACGAGTCGGTGGTTTTGTGTCTTGTCAGAACCCTTAGCTACTGATTAGGCATCGATACTTAGGGTTTGTATCAGTTATGTAAGGGATGCAATCATTGTCGCTACGACCTTGGGGCAGATGGTTCCTTGAGCTCTGTCTCCGCTTCGGTGTGGCCTTCTTCGCATCTGTGTTGTTGGTGAAGACGTGTGTGGACTCCTCACTTGGAATCGATGTCGATGCAAGGTTTGATATGTGGCGGCTAGGATTTTAGACAGTTGAGCGAGGAGATTTACCATACGACGGTGGCGTGATATACCATACGACGGCGCGTCTGATTTAGACAGTTGAGCGAGGAGAAGAGAAGAGAGCGGAGGAGTCAATAGGGCACCGCCTCCTCCAAGCAGTGGTTCACGATCGAAATTGGTGGAAAACAATCGTGGGCTGAATCCCTTAAGAACTTAGAGAATGAATTATGATTGTATTGATGAATAAGATTTACAAAGATGATTCTGATGAGTACAAGGAATATAATCGAATGATTTGAGAGTTACAATGTGTGTGTAAATTTGTAAAAAGCGTGAATGAATCGAGAGAGAGAGAGAGAGATTTTCTCTGATCTCCTCCTTCTCCTTAAATAGCTCTCAGCCACGTTTGAAGGATCCTAACCAGCCTCCGAGATTTGCTCCGTGAGTTGGGGGATTCTCAACAGTCTCCTTTTGACCGGGTCCTGCGCAACCAGCCTGAGCTACTCCTGTTAGCTCCTTGTAAATGAGGTCCGGAGCTCTCCTGTTAGCTCCTCGTAAATGAGGTCCGGAGCTCTCCTCCGTGACCTGTTTATAAATGAGGTCCGGAGCTCTCCTCCGTGACCTGTTTTGTTGACGTTCCTTCCTTAGCAAAAACAGCCTCCGGCTTCTATTTAACTCTTTTCTCAAAAGATTAATTGCCAATGGGCTTACAGTGGCCCATAGTCAACTCTTATTGTCCTAGCCCATTAGTCTCAGCTAGCGGGCCATATTTGGGCCCAACAGTTGCCCCCAGCTTTCGAGATGAGACCTCTTTTCTCGGAAGCTAAAGCTCAACCGCCTGATCTCTATCTCTTTGTTGAGATAGCGACTATGTCTTCGTGTTCCCAAGACTTCTTCCCAATGGGCTTTCTTTTTATCTTTGTTAAGACTTGTGGCCTGAGGAGGCCTTTAAA
>CAKOAT010233821.1:18615-31757 GCA_932364175.1 Eruca vesicaria subsp. sativa | reverse complement strand
CATCTCACCACTAGGAGACTGGACTCGAGGCGTGGTTAAGTATTCCCTTCCGCTCTGGAAGTCAATTTATTTCTCGGCCAGCGAGAAAAAGTGTTTGGCCGAAGCCAAAAATAGGTTGACCCACTTCATTCGCTTGGCGAATGATCTTCGCTTCGCGGGAACAACTAAAACCACTATCTCGCTCTTTCCATTCTTCGGTGCTACCTTTTTCTTTCTAAGAGATGGGGTTGGGGTGTATAATTAACCTTGATGCACGACCAAGAAGAGATTGAGAATCCCCCTCAGTGGTCCTTTCAAACGAAAGTAATCAATTTGAAATAAAAATAGGCATACCACCAGTGCGAAGAGAGAGAGAGAGAGAGAGAGAGAGAGAGAGAGAGAGAGAGAGAGAGAGCACCACTGTGAACAGTAGAACAGAGACAAGCATCGATGTGCCAACTCCCGCCATTAATTCTCCTCCTTTTTAACGATTACAATAATATGATAATTTCTAAAGTTTAGTGACGTATTGCGAGAAACCAGAATATTCAGGGACTTAAAATATCAAACGTTAAGCAAAGGTTATTTAAATAGGGACTAACCAGCAATTTAGCGCCACTCAACTCAATCGGTGTCCGACAGTGTTTTTCAAACATGTTCTGATTTTCCATGCGACACAGAGAGCTGCTTCTTTCATCCATGGATGCTTGAAACATCGACAGCAAAAATAGTCTCTTTGTAACAAAGCAATACTTTGTGTGAATATGGGAACTGTTTTGAATCTAGTGAACCTTACTAATAATACATGCCATCCACCTCCTTGCTTACTGTCTCCAAGTAATAGATTTCCAAAACCCGGTGTTTTTCTCGCTCGTCCTGTCACGCCGATTCAGAGGTGTCATGTTGCTCGGAGAAGCCGTGTCTCTGTTTCCCTATTGGTAACTTAGAATCTGACAGTAATGGTTGCACACCACGTGTTCGATCATTTGTCTCTTTTTTTGTTTTCCTTATGGTGTCTCCTTCTTCTCTTGTCAATGAGTTTCTGCTGAATTTTTTTTTTAATTTCAAGGGTCTTTTTGTGTGATTTCTTTACTTGATATTTAGGGGAATTTGGGTCTTCTGAAGAGGAATTTACAAGATGTTACGAGCATGAATTATTGGGTTGTGCGAGATTACTATCGTCTCGTGGATTCTGTCAATTCCATCGAACCACAAATTCAAAGCCTTTCGGATGAGCAGGTTCAACTTTTAGTATTCACTGCTTTAGAATTTTTTTTTGGTTTTCAGTGAATATGATTTATTCATTACTGTATTATTGGTTTTTGTTTGTTGACCTCTTTTAGCTGAAAGCCAAAACTTCAGAATTTCGGGAAAGGTTATCACGAGGGGAGTCCCTAGCAGATGTGCAAGCTGGTTTGTTCAAAACCTTGGATTTTACTTTATTTTTTTTAAAAAAAAAAAAAAAAAAAATATTAAGAATGATACTTGGTTTTGACAAATCTTTGTGATTGCTTTCTCACTTTTTTTGTACGTTATTCCCTGTTCTAGAGGCGTTTGCTGTCGTTCGTGAAGCTGCAAAGAGAACGATTGGGATGCGTCATTTTGATGTGCAGGTCTGCCGATATCTACACTCAAAAACTCTAATACTTAAGAGAGACTGTGAAGCATACTTATAGTTTTTTGTTGCATCAGATAATTGGTGGAGGAGTGCTCCATGATGGATCCATTGCAGAGATGAAGACAGGTGAAGGGAAAACACTGGTCTCTACATTAGCTGCATATCTTAATGCATTAACTGGCGAGGGCGTTCATGGTATGTTGTCTGCTTTCTCTCTCAAATTTGACTGATATTTTGAGAAAGGCCCATAGTAGTTGCCTCATCGTTCAATCACTATTGATAAAAAAAATTTATATACCTAAATGGAAAATGTATCGGTTAATATGTTGCTAAAGTTGTTGATATTGATTTTCTGGTGGCAGTGGTTACTGTGAATGATTACCTGGCCCAACGTGATGCAGAATGGATGGGTCGTGTTCACCGCTTTTTAGGCCTTTCAGTTGGTCTCATTCAGGTAGTTTTCACAAGTGCTGTTTGCATTCTACCTTCTAAATATCAAAGCAAAAAACTAGTGGCAATCTTGTCTACAACTGCTTGTACAATTAGCGAGGAATGAAAGCTGAGGAGAGAAAATTCAACTATGGCTGTGATATAACATACACAAATAACTCGGTAAGTATTTCGTTCATATGGTTTTTCTACAGGGTTATACTTTACTATATTTTTAATCTCACATTTCCTTTAACTAACACTTGTGCATATCTCAGGAGCTTGGATTTGATTATCTGCGAGACAACCTTACTTCAAACAGTGAGCAACTTGTGATGAGATGGTAGATCCTTTAAATCTCTTCACTCCTCGGTTGGTTCAGTACTGACAGTCTATGATCTACAGGCCAAAACCATTTCACTTTGCAATAGTTGACGAAGTGGACTCAGTCCTTATCGATGAAGGCAGAAATCCTTTGCTAATAAGTGGCGAGGTAATACAGTTCAGTTTCATAAGCTTAAAAGTTTTATTCTTGGGAGATTAGATATTTGGATTATAGTCTAAATCTTGTTAAGAATTGCGGATGCAATAAAGAAAGAAAAGCAATATCATTGGTACATAATTGTAATGATTGATGGAGTCCTTTATGTTGTGCTTGTATCACAGGCTAATGAAAATGCAGCACGATATCCAGTTGCTGCTAAAGTGGCTGAACTTCTCGTTAAAGATACTGTGAGTTTTACCTTATCCTCTTTGCTGTTATTTATTGTAACCTTTTTGCGGGAACTGGTTTTCTAAAATGATATTTGAAATATTGGTGATAGCATTACAAAGTTGAATTGAAAGAGAACTCAGTGGAGCTCACAGAAGAAGGTATATCTCTTGCTGAGATGGCTCTTGAGACGGGTGATTTATGGGACGAAAATGATCCATGGGCCAGGTATTTACTTGTTAGTACCAATGATATTATTTAGGTTCCAAATGGTAACGTAAGACTTTGGCAGTTGGCAGTTTGTAGTAAGACACGGGGATTTTTTTATTTGGTAGTCATGGCTACAAATTTTGTATATTGGCAATGTCAGTGACTGGTGGAGATATGAGATGAAAAGCTACACAGGCTTTTGCTAGTAGAAGGCTAATGGTAGAACAAAGAATATTGGCATTAGTAATGTTTTATCTTGTTACATATATAATAAAGAGTATAGAGATTCTTTTAGTAAGAAAATTTCAGTTAGAAACTGCCTCCTGATCTTTCTTCATATTTGCAATCCTGTCACGCCCTGTACATTTTCATTTTTTTCTGACTAGAACTATTTTTTTCTCAAGTTGGTTCAGAGTTTCTGTGCAGTTATTTGCCATAGGTGTTTGTTGGATTTATTTTCTTATATATGCAGGTTTGTTATGAATGCATTAAAAGCTAAAGAATTTTACAAGCGTGATGTCCAATATATTGTGAGAAATGGGAAGGCACTTATAATTAATGAGGTATAAGTAGTTCTGGCCTTAACTGTACTCATTGTTTCATTTCCTAAACTGACGTGTGATAGCTATCAACTAGTGTATTTAAGACATAATGAGAGTTAAGGATTTCAATTATTTTCAGTTGACTGGAAGAGTCGAGGAGAAAAGGAGATGGTCAGAAGGAGTCCACCAGGCTGTGGAGGCTAAAGAAGGTCTGGAAATTCAGGTTTGTCACTCACACAGACTTATAAGTCGTGGTTAAAGTTATACCTCAAAAAACTTCATACTAATGAAACTGTATTCTTTGATTTAGGCTGATTCAATTGTTGTGGCCCAAATAACCTATCAGTCGCTCTTTAAACTCTATCCAAAGCTCTCCGGGATGACTGGGACAGCAAAGACAGAGGTATGTACACGATGCTTTACTTTGATCCACTTCCTTAATCTGTTTTAAAGATATGATTTTCTTGACTAGACAAGGGAGCTTGACACTTGTTTCTTCACCTTCTTGCAGGAGAAAGAGTTTTTGAAAATGTTTCAGATACCTGTTATTGAAGTTCCTACAAATTTGTCAAATATTCGAGTCGATCTACCTATTCAAGCTTTTGCAGTAAGCATCATAGAAACTCACATTTGCCATCGTTTATCTCATTTTTAAAGTGTAACTAATTTTTCCATCTCGTTCATCACTTCTATGATGTATGTTAGACTGCTCGAGGTAAATGGGAATACGTTCGTCGAGAAGTTGAAGATATGTTTGGACAAGGTCGACCTGTTTTAGTAGGAACTACAAGGTATATTACTAAACCAATTCAGCAACTTTTGACACATAAACTAAGCCAATCTTTCTAAAATTCAAAATATATTGCATGTACTGGTGTCGGTTAAAAGTATACATTGATGATAGGGACAATTATTTCTTTTTAAAGACTTTTTTTTTTTTGCTGATAACAAGTTAGCTTCATTTTTTGCAGTGTAGAGAATTCTGAATATTTATCAGCATTGCTGAAAGAATGGGGTATTCCTCACAATGTCCTGAATGCACGACCCAAGGTGGGATCTGCAACTTATCCCTCTGCAGTAAAACTAACATATATAAAGAAGTTCTAATACTCTTTATTTTACTTCATTCAGTATGCTGCGAGGGAAGCCGATTTTATAGCCCAAGCAGGAAGAAAATATGCCATCACCATTTCTACAAATATGGCTGGCAGGGGTACTGATATTATTCTAGGTGGAAATCCAAAGGTATTTTGGACAACATCCTTAACGTTCCAGATGTTTGTCTGATCTGCAGTTGATTGGGTCTCTTCTTGATGACTATACTTCTGCGGACATCTAGTTTTTGTACTGTATTCGTCTTTTGCTGTCAATAAATTTCACCTGTGATTTTCTTGTTTGTTGTAATCTTGCAGATGCTTGCAAGGGAAATCATAGAGGACAGCATCCTTTCATATCTAACAAGTGAAGTAGTCGCAGATGATATTGACGATAATGAATTATCGCAGAAGGTATTTGTTGCAAAATAACTCATATTTTGAGCTCTTTACATAGGTATTCTTGAAGACAAAAGCCAGATCATTTGTCGATACTTATATCCCAATTGTAGAATAATTGAACTTTCCTGTAAATTATGTCAGGTGTTGTCAAAAATAAAAGTGGGACCATCGTCATTAGCTTTGCTAGCCAGAGCTTCTCTTATGGGTTTGTCTCTGAACTTTCAGCACTCATTTCTTAACACATACTCTATGGATCATGTTTGATGTTTAGGTTTACTGTTGAAATCTTCTTTCAATTCAATTGATGCAGCAAAATACGTTGGCAAAAGTGAAAATAAAAGCTGGTCGAGAAAAAAAGCAAAGTCCGTGGTCACAGAATCATTGGAGAAAAGTCAGACCATGGATCCTATGGAACTTCAGAATCTTATCAATGAGCAGTCAGAAATGTACCCATTAGGCCCTGCTATTGTTTTGGCTTATCTATCCGTCTTAAAGGACTGTGAGGCCCATTGTCTGTATGAAGGGTCTGAAGTGAAGAGGCTTGGAGGTCTTCATGTGATTGGGACATCTTTGCATGAGTCTCGGAGGATTGATAATCAGGTAAGGATCTTGTTTTGCGTCTCTGCTTGAATGCTACGCTTTTGAATTAAATGTGCTAATCTATTAGTATTTTAAGATCCTAAGAAGACGTTTTCCCAAACCTATTATTTTGACTTGCAAACCTTTTAAAAGAATGAATCCCGGGCTACTATCTAGAATGGTAGCATCATGAAAAGTGAACTACATAATCATTCATTCTCCTTATCGTGAAGAGATATGCCCATTTGTTTTTCCGGATTTACCAAATAATTAATTTATCAATGTGGAAATGGTAGAGACACCTTGAAATCAGCACTCATGCAAGTTGACCTGTTTGATGGAATCAAATGTTTAGTTGGCTAATCTTCCAAGTTTATACGTCCATATTATTTCTTATAGCTTCGTGGCAGAGCTGGGAGGCAAGGAGATCCTGGATCCACGCGTTTTATGGTTAGGTAATCACATCTATGATTCTCCTGAACTGAAAAAGCCTCTATTAGCAAAGTTCTTAGGTCGAAAAGACTTTACTGCTTTGATATTGAACTTTACACCAATCCGAAAAATGTTTGGGAATAATATCAGTCTGCTTAACGTAACATGATTGTATTACTGTTGGCTGTACAGCTTGCAAGATGAGATGTTTCAGAAGTTTAATTTTGATACTGAGTGGGCTGTAAGACTTATATCAAAGATTACAAACGATGAAGATTTACCAATTGAAGGTGACACAATAGTAAAACAGGTAAGTTCATTTATTTTCTTTGTGATTTTCCTTGGAAATTGGTCTACTGCTGCTAATCTGGCTCATCTCATTGGCATTGTTAGCTCCTAGCTCTCCAGATAAATGCAGAGAAATACTTTTTTGGTATAAGAAAAAGCCTGGTTGAGTTTGACGAAGTGCTAGAGGTACCATCTTTGCCAACTACTGTTACCGTATCTGTATCTCGAGTTCTTGACAATTTATAGATATATATATCTTTTACCATGATTATAAGTCTGAAGACTATGGTTGTTTTCTCTTTACTTTGTACCACACTATTATTCGCCTTTTCCATTCCTAGTATACTACTTGAATAGATATCTCCCAGAAAATGCTATCGAGTGACCAACCTAACTTTATTATTTATAGCTCATATCACATGTATGGCAACTTTTGAGGATACACCGTTATCTGAATCAACCGGATGCTTTTTCTTCTTCTTCTTCAGGTTCAAAGGAAGCATGTCTATGACCTAAGGCAACTTCTTTTGACGGGTGATAACGAAAGTTGCTCCCAGCATATTTACCAGTAAGTGCTACACTACTGGTGATAGACATTTAATTTTAGCATGTGTTTTTATGTGCATTGTCATTTCTCAGGTACATGCAAGCTGTTGTAGATGAAATTGTCGTTGGAAATTCTGATCCACATAAGGTAAATAAAACCCTTGTCTAGTAAAATCTGTCATATGAGGCTCATTGCTTTGTTCCTTTCTCTAAAATAAATAAATAGTCAGTCTTTGCTGTTATGTTCGTTTTCTAATATCTTATTTCTGGTGGTAGCATCCAAGAAACTGGAACTTGGCCAAGTTATTGAAGGAGTTTATGGCGATCTCAGGGAACCTACTGGATGGTAAGCTTGTTTCTTTGTTTTTCATTTTTAGGCATAACAATGTGTTGCTTCCTGAGAACAAACGATCACTCGTCTCAGCTTGAAATCTAACAAAAAGCAACGATCAGAATCATTTTCAGGGATCACAGAAGGAACCATGTTACAGTCCCTCGAAAACCTGCATGAGACAAGTTCAATAGATATGGATAACTTCCACCTTCCATACCTGCCAAAACCTCCAAACGCCTTCAGGGGAATACGCAGGAAAAACTCTTCACTAAGACGGTGGCTCGATATTTGCTCGGATGATTTGACAGGGTGAGTGCTAAACAGCTGAAGTTAGTAGAGTCTTTGTATCTGTTAACATGCGTCCCATTGAGAAAGAAAGACCTTGTGTTTTACATATGTTGAGGATAAATTATGTAGTAGTGGGAGGTACAGAACATCAATCAATCTTCTCCGGAAGTTCCTCGGTGATTATCTGATTGCTTCCTACTTGAGCGTTGTTCAAGAATCTGGCTTTGATGATGGATACGTAAAAGAAATAGAGGTACAATGTTTGTTTTTGGTTCTATGAGTGTGAGTTACACTTACAACTCCTGATCCATTTTTGCTTTGTTGGAAACAGAGAGCGGTTCTCTTAAAGACGTTGGATTGCTTCTGGAGAGATCATCTCGTGAACATGAATAAACTAAGCTCAGCGGTATCAAACCGTGATCCTCATCTCTTTGCTTTTGTTTTTTTTTTTTTTTGCTATCTGCATGTCTGATGCTTATATGTTAAAACATCAATGTCAACAGGTGAATGTTAGAAGTTTTGCGCATAGGAACCCTCTTGAAGAATATAAAATCGATGGTTGTCGTTTTTTCATCTCAATGCTGAGTGCAACAAGAAGGCTTACCATAGAATCAATCTTGCAGTACTGGTCATCCCCTATTGAATCCCAAGAACTATTTGTATCATAAGATTCCATCGACTCAAGCTAACTATATATAGAATTGAATGCTAGAAACCAGGCAATGTAGTTGATTACATATTATGCTTCTGAATTGAAGGTAAATATTATGAGGACGTTGAAACCATGATCAATAGCAGAATTTAATAAATCTGTTTGGTATAATAACAATCAACAGAATTGTGTAATACAAGTTGATGAGTTTCTCATCACTTTATAAAAGAGATTTTAAAGAAATTTTGAGTTACTTATAAATACGGAATATAATTCCAAAAAAAATCTATTATAGAAACATCTGAAAAATAATACATCCATCCGAGATGATTACAAATATAACAATATTAATTTCTGTTTCACAGGGCACATATGAGCAAAGAGAAGAAGAAAAAAACACTACTCGGACACAAAAGAATCCTTTCAAAATGGAAAAATATAACTATTATATACTCTTGACAACAAAAATGAAGCAAGCAGAGGGCAAACCAAACAAATACACAGAACTCTTCCAACGGGGTAGGTTCGAACTGTAACAAAAAAAACTATATTGATATATATGTGATTATATTAGTATCACACTGAGCTTTGGGGGCTAGGCATTCCAATGATCAGAGCTCCGAGGTGTCTCAGCCGTACTTGTCGATGTCTTGAATGGTCCCGTAGAACCGAACGGGTCATGGTCATCAAACCCAAACCCGTGACTGTAATCAGAGTCTCTCGTGCTTCCAATTGAGTCAAACCTCGTCAATGAAGCTTTAGGTGTCTCTGATGCGTTGTTGTTGTTGTTGTCATAGCTTTGTGCATTGAAGGAATCATATCTTTGGTAGTTGAAAGAATCAAACCTGGACGCAAACGGGTCTGGCTCGCTTGTGCTGCGCATCGAGTCTGAGCGGGATAGAGAGAAAGCGTCGTTGTTGTTGAAGGAATCGAACCGTGAGAAGCTGTTGGAAGAGAAGTCATCGTGTGCAGCAGGTGTGCTTGGGACAGAGTCGAACATGAAGGGACTTCTTCCTGGGAACAAGTTGTCTGAACGTGGAGTCTCTGATGCAAACGGCTTCCCACCAAAATCAGACGTGCTATAAGCAGGTGTGCTTGGGACAGAGTCATCGAAGAAGGATTTCTTTTCGGGAAACGAGTTTCCAGGATAAGCAGGAGTGCTTGGAACAGAGTCATCGAAGAATGATTTCTTGTCGGGAAACAAGTTTCCTGGGTAGGCAGGAGTGCTTGGGACAGAATCGTCAAAGTATGAACTCTTGCCTTGGTAAGAGGCAGTGGTTGTTGCTGGAGTGCTAGGGACAGAATCAGCAAACAAGGACGGTTTTGCAGTGAAACCGTCGTTGGCATGTGCCGGGGGGCTTGGGACAGAATCGGAAAATAGAGATAGCTTTGGCGGGAGGAAGTCATTTGATAGGGTGGAACCCGTTTTTATAGGTTTAATGCTGAAGTCATCGAATCCGAACCCGAATCCAAAATCAGTATCATTCTTCTTGTCCTGCGTAAACACACAACACTCAGAACAATTAGAATAAGATGGCGAAGCATCAAATATTTATTAATCTTGAGCATAATATACCTTTCCGTTGTCAGGGTTGAAGCTTGAAACTGAATCTGTCTCATCGTGAGAGTCGTAACTAGGTTCGTTGACAGCTTTTCCAGCAGAAGCAGTAGATTCACCATCATCATGGCCATTTTCACTGAGGCAAGAGTGAGTAAAATGTAGACAATATTAGTCACCTGAGATCTATAGGAACATATAATAATACTCTATTTTCCTCTTTTTATGGAAGTAAATAATAGCCATAGTTAAGAAAGATGTAATCCAAAACACACAAGGTCTAAAATGGAGGAAAAAAAAGCGTACCTCCTTGTATCTTTGGTTCTGGGTGAACAATCAGCTACGACATCCTTTCTAGCATTAGAGTCATCCAGAGATCCGTTTCTATCTGTTTTACTGTCTGAATGTGCCTCTTCTCCACTGCTTGGATTTTTCTCAGTTTTAGACTCAACATCTGAGTATGAAACGTGTTCACCTTCATTTGAAGAGACTGTAAGTTCTTTCTTCCAAGCAGATGATTTTTCCTTTGGAGGGGCAATGACATTTTGAACATCAAGTGTAAGCTCCTTGACGAAGGTAAACCCTGGAAAAAGAGAAAAATTAGGATGCAAAGTTCAAGGGTCCAACTACAAAATCTACACCCTGTTTTGGAAATTTGATTAAACATCTAAAGCCATTCTTCTTCGGTAATCTCACCTTCCTCCTCTAGTTTATCCCAATCTTCATCCCAATCAGCAGCACCTTCTTGGATTCCAGGTTGCCAACCTGTAACACGTGAGACAACCCATGAATATATAGAAATTAAGATACAACAGGTAAAGAGTTGTATCGATAGAAGTGTCAACAATACATAAAGAACCAAATATACTGAGTTTCGTGTTGCACAAAAGCATCACCGTTTAATCCAATTACTAAATTCTAAAACTAACAGTCGGAACATGTGTTAAACTTTCCTGCTACTGATCAAGAGAATATAAGACCTAAGGTGATATTTAACTTGAAAGGAGAAGGGGTAAATCTATACCAAAAGGAAGCTCCACCAGAGTAGTGGGTTTGCCACGGACTCCATATTGTTTGCAGCGCTCATTCAGATTTTTAATCAGTTCCTCAAGGCCCGATTGGATGTTTTCAGTGCGCTCCTACAAGACAAACATTCAGCAAAAAAAGAACTACCAATCACATTCAATCAACCAGATAGCACGTTTGGTTTACCTTAACAATACTATCATCCAGCTTGCCTTCTTCAAATTTGACTATGGCCTGGTACCATTCCATTTTCTTCTCCTGCATTTTAAAAGAGGCGTTTATCATATTTCTGAACGTGACATCCAACTTGCAGACTATTCAAAGTATGCCATGCTCCTGGGATGATACTTGTAAACTACCTGTATATCGCGGAATGTTGCCTCTTCGATAGTCAATTTAGAGCCTACATTGCCCGACTTCTTGTATTTCTCCTCGTATTTTTTTGCTAGAGATTCAAGCTGGATTACAGGTTGATTTTGTTAGGTAATCAAACTGGATCATCGATACCATTATAGAAGAAGTACGATAACAGAAACTCTATACCTCACGTTTATCACCCGAGACTCTCTCCGTAATCTCATTGTACCGGTTGTCGCATCTACTCTTGTATAAAACCTGTCACCCAAGAACCAAACGGAAAATGTTATATAAACAAACCGATCGTTGGTAATAACAATGAGGACCCTGAACAACTATTTCCTAGAACTTTTGAAATAACCAAAAAAATACAATCATAGCGTCAAACAATTGTTGCCTCTACTTCTTGTGATCATTAAAGCGATTTCAAACAACATTTTAGGAAAGAAACGACCGAGCTTAATAAACAAATATACTTACAAGTTCCTGCATCTTAGCATGGAAGAACTCAATTTTCTGCTTGGAATCAGCTATTTCCTTTTCAAGGTCGTCCACCTGAAGACCAAAATACAAAGATCTTGAAAAAAGAAACGGCAGTCACATAAAATTCTAGATTACGTCAATAAAGACTACATGGAAAACTGATCACCTACAAGGGAGTAACACACAAATTGTTTAAATAGGTTCAATCAGGTTTAGAAAAAAAAATTAAGAACTATGCCTAGTTCTCAGATGCTATTTGATATCTTCCAGGTTTGGAAACTTATAATCAAGAATATGACATCAAAACCTACAATTATTCATATTAGTGAGATATGAAGAGGGGGGTGGGGATAGGGTTTTCTTTAGCAAGGTAACACTTGATGTAATAAGGTCATTTTTCTTTTGAATTAAATTTAACATTCAATTCGGAAAAAAAAAAGTGACTCCCGCCAATCAAAGAAATTGGACCATTCCATCAATTAAAATCAGAGAGAAATAAGAGAGTACCTTTTTATCAATAGCAGTGGCTTCTTCAAACTTTGAGTTGAGCGAATCTTGCTCCTCTTTGCTAAGTTGATCCACCAGATGTTTTTCCAACTCAGGCATTTTACGTTTTGGCTGAGTGGACTGGACCATTCCATCACCAGGAGAGAGAGGGACTGGCCTTGGAGGCTTTCCTTTGGGAATAGCTGGTGGCCTCAAGGACCCATGAACTTGACCTACAATATTTGATCCAAGAATGAATCTACATACTGCCGAAAATTAATGCAATAATACAGAAAGAAGTTTGCGTGATGCAATACCATGTGTATGTCCCCAGGATGCATTGCCTTGTGGTGCCACAGATTGACTAGGAGAGGTAAACATGCTCTCACTGGATATTATAGTGCTTGGGAACACAGGGGGAAGAGGTCGGCCCTCTCTATAACGCTCCATCAGATAGACAGCAATACAGAACTCTCTCAAGGAAAGCATGCTATCATTGTCTTGATCAGATAACTCCCATACATGCTTCAAAGCCTCTGTAATACCAAGGAACATCATTGAACACATAAAACGGTCTATAATCCCCATATAAATTATAACAATTTCTGCTGAGATGATATCACTATCCATTTATCTTCTTGAACAAAACATGAAATACTCAACATTTCACCTAAAATGGCAGTTGATCAACAATTTCAATACTACACAAACAAATATACATAACTAGAGAAGTGTCACTTAATTATCATGCATGTTCTCCATTATAACAGCAAGCTCCAACTTAAACTAAACTAGTGGTAAACGAATGAAGCAACAGAAAAGAAATGTAGCCTACCTCGCGGGAGCTTCCAACTTAAGAACAGATTCCGAGCCTGGTGCCCAGTGATCTTTCCGTCCCTATCAGTGTCAACTTGTACAAATACCTTGGAGTATTTCTGGACGTCAGCTGGAGTCATTTTTGGCCAAGGGGCTTGGGACTGGAGGTGGGGTTGGTGCTGGGGAAGAGAATGGGGGCTGTGCTGCGGTTGGGCATAGGGTTGGGGTTGGGCATGGGGTTGGTGCTGGGGTCGAGGTTGGTGCTGAGGTTGGGGATGGTGCTGGGGTCGGGGTTGGGGTTGGGGCTGAGG
>CAKOAT010233821.1:0-18515 GCA_932364175.1 Eruca vesicaria subsp. sativa | reverse complement strand
ACAGTAGAGCCAGGTGTACCAGAAGCAGATGAGCTGCCCACTGTCGAAGTAGTTCCCGCAGTATGTTGTCTTGGCTGCGCGGAAGTAACTGAAAACACATCTCCGAAAAGTGAGTCAGAGGGAAAACCGTTTCCTGCGGCAGCCAGTTCCTTGGGATCCTTGGCTGCCAATTGATTAGATGGAGCATCTAGAGCACGAGTACCTGGAGCAGATGAATCATGGAGCTTATGCACAGGCGCTGATTCTTGAGGTCTGGCTGTCGTAGAGCTTATTACTGCAGGTGTCATGTGCGGTTTTGGCATATTGCTGGCAACTGAGTTAGGTGCTGTCAAACCATATCCACTTTGACTCGAAGGAATTTGAGAATTCACTTGCCCAGAGGGCCAAACACTTCTGCCGCTGAGGCAATCAGATGTCATAGGTTGGTTTGCAGTTCGAGGGGCACTAGTCCCTCCAGCTGGCATACCCTGGCTTTGAAAGTTTTGCTGAGGTTGAGATTGAGGTGGCCCAGTAAATTGGTTCTGCTGGCCCGGGACTACTTGTTGGTTACTAGTTCTTACGGTTCCACCCATTTGAGGCCCTCCCTGAGCTTGTGTAGCAGGCACAATTCCCCTAGGCTGTGGAGAGGGCGCTGCAGCAAGATTTATGTTGGGAGCAGGGATATTGGCAGAAGCAGGACCACGGATTGCAGCTTCGACTATCGCAGGAGTTAATTCCCGCCTACTTTGTGCCACAGTTACCAACTTTAGAGCATTATAAAACTCCTCTCGACCAAGGTAACCCGCTTTTTTTTCATCTGCGTGGGACCATACCTACAAGGACGTTATAAAAAGAAGAAGCTATACCATTAACAATCGAAAGACTAATTGTACAATACGCGCCCAGAAAACTTATATCTGAACGAATCTGCAGATGTTTTCTATAGTCAAGCAACGTTATGATCATTCTAAATATGCAGAATTTCTCTCATCACATGCAATGTTCTACGCATCTAGATCACTCAAGAAACTATAATGCATTCAAACATATCCACTAAAACACAATGCCTCTTATCTAATAGCAACAGTACATATCACACAAACTAGTTGGAGAGTTCCTCAGCCAAGCATCTGTTTGAGAGTCACAAAACTGGATTCTCAAATAGAATTTACATAAACTAGACTATAAGCTCTCCAAAATGGAAAATAGAGGTGTATCATGTCACGTTTCCACCAATGATCCAATTCAAAACCTACGAGTAATCAATCAAAAATACAGAAAATCAAAGGAGATGCAGATTTAAGGTGAAGAAAGACCTGAGCAAGGACGTTCTTATGCAAACCGGAGCGTTGGAAGAAAGCGACAGCCTCGGCTCCACTGATACGGCCATCTCCATCCAAATCTGCTCTCCTGAAATACGTATCGAACAGATCCTGATTCCCCGTTGGCCTCGGCGCTGCCATTTTTGAATCGTGGAAAAATCCCTAATTCACAATCGTTAGATCAGTGGAAGAAGGAGAGAGAGAGCGCCACGTCGCAGGCAGGGAGTCTCGAGATTGGGATCGGTGACGGTCAACAGAGAACAGAGATCGATGACGATTCTCTCGACAGAGAAACAAATCTAATTCCCCGAGATGGAAAACCGGTACAGCGCGCGATGGAAGAGAAGAAAGCGTTTGGTACGGTAAAAATGTTAATTTTATTATACTAATAAGATCTTATAAAAGATGCAAATAATAATCATAAAATAACAATACGGTCATCATTTAAATTTGTAAAAAAACTGTTACTGTCCGTATGATTATTTGGTGTGGCTGCAGACGGATATTCGATGTGCGATGAGTGACTATGGATGTTACAATGTCACTGAACGATTCTCCTCGTGATCCTCTCTGTACAAATCTGAGAGGGAGATCGATATCCAATGTACATCATCATATTGAACGGTTAAATCCATATATGTACATTGTTTGAAACACCCCACTAGGAAACATGTTAACTTGAAACTGTTTTGGTTCAGTAGTTACAGTTTCTGTTGTTACAAATGTCTTTGATCAGTTTATTCATTATGCAGGTTTTCTTGACGAAGCATTATCCAAACAGAAGATCAAACGACCCAAAAAATGTGCTAGAGATTTATGTTATTGTCAATCAACAGAGCTAGATCAGTTTTGGTATGTCTGATTGTTATATCTTCCACTTCACTCTTCTCATGCTTTTACAACTTAATGCAATGCCAGTTTAGCTTAGTTGCTAGCTATATGCATACTGTCTCTAATTTTGAATCACGTAGCTTTGCTTAAAATACCTTGCGTAGTTCAAAGCCTCAGCTAAGACGATCTTTCTTCCCGATTTAAGGTTTTAGATTGTCACAGGTGATAAGAAAAAGGGATATGAAGGATGACTTACTCGTGATACTAGATAATGAAAAACTCCTTTAACAATCATACAAGTGGTAGCTTTCTATATCCATCGCCATTTTCTTCTTCTGGCAGTCATTTTGTATACTTTCAACTAGTGTTACTCATCTTTTCTCTGTGTTTATTATATTCTTTCAGGGGGAAAGAAATTATCCAAAAACGGTAATGGAAAGGGAGTTATTGAAAACAACCAAACGACAAGTTAGTGGAATTCCTTCCATGTCCGTAAATGGCCTATACAAGTTAGAACCGAAACAGTGATATGGTGGGAGGATTCAAGATGTGTAGTTCCATGGAAGACAAGGATTTTTGGCCTCACTATATAGTAGCAGCAGAAGAGATGAATGCGTTATTAGATGATATAGGCTCTAGCTAGAACAATTGTGTAGATGTAATATTCTAACATTCAGTTACTAGAGAAGCTAGTTTATGCATATTGTTACTTAAACAACTACAATTCTTTTTGGCAATTGAAGTGTTTCAATGGTGTTTGGTCCAAATGTTCTCTTAATATTTGCTTGTCTTGCATAGAATCATCTGTTTGCATCTTTTAGCATATGTGATATATCATATGAGTATCTGAGGTTCTCTCCTATTGGTCTCATAGAATGCATATGTGTGTATGCACGTAATCATCTTTTAGCTATTATTGTCTCTGTCACGTATACTATGTCCCAATGCGTCAAGTTTGTCTCCTGATAGGCTGATAGCAGCTCCGGTGAAGACCTCCGAGTTTTCACTTTCCATGAACACAAGATCAATGTTGGCTCTAGAACACACCGGTTGGGGAAATGGACGGGGTTTTGTCGCTTCAAGTTCAAATTTGTTTGTAAGACAGTTTTTTGAATATTTTGTTGTATTGTATTGTCTAATGAAAATACTTAGCACAACTGATTAAAAATGATTTTCTTTTTTAATTCACTTCCAGTAAGGAAGATAATGTTTAATTTATGAGAATTCTTTACCAAAATATATGTAAATATATGAAATGTGAAATTATCAAAACGTAATTTTATTTAATTAGGCAAATATTCTTCCAATTATATTCAAGCGTTACGCTCAACCAAAACGGCGCCGTAGGAGCTCAAACACAAAAACCCTAAACCTCTCTCTGTATTATAAATTGCCCCCCAAAACCCCTACCTCTCTTCATCCTCTTCCACTGCAATTTCTCCATTCAATATTTCTTTCTCAAATCACCAACAATGGAATTTTGGGGTATGATTCTTCTTTCTATGTAGCTTTGTCTTTTAATTACAACCTGTTGAACTTATGTGTTCATACTTATCTTGTTTGGTCTGTAAATACTTATCTTCTTGCGTCTATTTAGTTAGACGTGGAACTGACTTTTATATCTTAAATGTAATTTAGGTGTTGAAGTTCAAGCAGGGAAGTCACTTAAAGTGAAGCCTGAATTTGAATCTGTCATCCATGTTTCTCAGGTTTGTTAATACTTCTTCAATTTCATTATTAGTTGTTCATGCAGTTTCTTAATTGTTTTGTCTCTTTTGTAATAGGCATCTCTTGATAAAGGGAAGAAGGGAGAAACTGCTTTTTTATATGTGACAGTTGATGGGAAGAAGCTTGTGATTGGAACTCTCTCTCAAGGCAACATTCCTCAGATTAGCTTTGATCTTGTCTTTGAGAAAGAGTTTGAGCTTTCCCACTCTTTAGAGAGTGGAAGTGTTCACTTTGTTGGCTACAAATCCCCAAACATGGTAGAAGATGAGGATTTCTCTGAGTTAGAGGACGATGAGGAGGAGGAAGAAGCTGCAGTTCCTGTTCCTGCAGCTGTCACTGCTAATGGTTCAAATGTTGTCAAGGCTGATTCAAAACCAAAGGCTGCCAAGCCTGTGGAAGTGAAGCCTGAATCAGATGAGGATGATGATGAGTCTGATGAGGAGGATGATTCTGAAGAGGATGGATCAGACTCTGAGCAAGGAGTGAGTGGTTATGACTTTGTGTTTTTCTAACTTTGATATTGTGAGGCTACTGGTTTGGTGACAATTCTTTGTTGTGATGATTTTTGTAGATGGATGTTGATGAGGATGATTCGGATGATGAGGAAGAAGATGATTCAGAAGATGAAGAGACACCTAAGAAGCCTGAGGTATCCAACAAAAAGAGGCCGAATGAATCTGCTTCCAAAACACCTATTTCAGCAAAGAAAGCAAAACCAGCAGGTGAAAGATCATAAACCAATTTGTTCTTGAGAATCATTGGATGGTTAAATGAATAAATCAAGCAGAAGTGTACAAATCTTTATTGGCTTAAGAAGATACTCAATTCTTTTTTTTTTTTTTTGTTACAGAAGAGAAGAAAGGAGGACACACAGCTACACCACACCCAGCTAAAAAGGGTGGAAAGAGTCCTATGAATGCTAACCAGAGCCCTAAATCTGGTGGTGGTTCTAACAAGAAGTGAGTCTTCACTTTCTCTCTTTGAGGCTAATGATGAGCCTTTCTATTTTTATGTTTTTTTGTGATCCGTGTGATGTTGATAGTTTGATGAATGGTGTGCACAGGCAATTCAATTCTGGCAAGCAATTTGGTTCTAACAACAAGGGCAAAGGAAAAGGAAAGGGCAGAGCCTAAAGTGGGAGTTTTGGACGTGAAAGAAACCTGTTTTTATTTTTATTTTGTTCTCGTAAGATTTTTTATCCAAATTGCAATTTTATAACTATTATGTAATTCAGTATGCAAATTGCTGGATTGAGAAAGAAAAACTTTTTTTGAATCATGAAACTACTTTACTATCATTTTATTGATTAACCATTACTCTTAAGCATGAAATTAGTTTCCTTCTAATTTCATAATCTGAATTGAGTATTGTTTTTAATCAAAGTCCTAACCAAATCTCAACTGAAGCTATATAAAACTTTCCAAACCAGAGTAAAATCCTATATATCCTGTTTCCTTCTTCACAAAACCAACAAACTGAAATATAAATAAAATTCCAACCAAACCGAAAAATTGATTGCTATGAGTCTAACTGTCTACCAGGCAACTAAAATTTCAAACATGACCAATTCTCAAATCCAATTCTTGTTACTCTATAAGGGAAAACTGCAAGTGTTACAAAAAGGTGTAGTATCTCAACATACTTTGACAAGTTTCTTTTAACTCTTCAAGGTCAACAACAACTTCACAAGAAGGAGAGCATCTCTTCAATCTCAAGAGTTCCATCAAGATGATAGACTCTTCCTTCATTCTACCACGACGCAAACACATTTTAAACTTCTTGAGAACCGTCGAGTTCTCCAGGAAGTACTTCACTAGTTCCATTTCAGCTACAACTCCTCCTATAGGTGTAATTATCTCAACGTACTCCAGGGATGATCTTAAACATTCTGGAACTGATGATGTAAGAATAAGTAGTTCGTTCATCTTAAATTCCTCCAGTTCCTGTATATATAAATCATTCAAGAAGTAGATGAATTATAAGCAGATCAACTTTTGCTTTTTTTGTCAATGATGATGTGAATAAAACTATATAATAATATAAAAGGTAAAGTTTCATCACCAAGACAAGGGATTTGAGATTAGGACAGCTCTCTAGAATGTTTGGCAACTTTCCCAAGCCAGAGTTATAAAAGACCGCATGGAACCAGATCAAGTAAGGAAAGTTAGGAAGCAGTTCATGTTTCAAGTAGAGAGAGATGATCTGCAAACAAAGAAAACATAACTTGTAATCCAAGAAAAGATTCAAAATGCTTAGAAAAAGTCCATTCACACACCTGTAAATTAAATTGTTCCATTTAGAGTCATGTCCCTTACAATAGATAGCATGCTGAAGAATGTTCTCACTACACTTCTCTTTGAGGAGTCAACCACATCCGTGTCATCAAAGTCCATATCAAAACTGACATTAACATCTACCTCAGCAGATAAACCTAGCTCGCTTATCACGAAACTTGTAGACTAGTAATCTTCAAGACTCAAATAGTTAAGCCCAGGAGCATCAATCACAACAGCTTTCCCAGTGTCCTCCTCACTGTACTTGTTACCACGGATTTCAATTACAAGACTCTTTAATGACTCAGAACGCACTCGTAAAACCCTAAGGTCGTACACTGTATCTCCGTTTCTAATAACTGTTAACTCTTCAAGAACCGGACAAGACGAGATAAGCTTCTCCATAAAAGCATCACTAATGTAAAAGGTGCCTACTAAATGCATGATCTTGAGACGAGGTAGAGAAACACACTTGGAGTCAGCCAGTTTCACGTTAGAGAGTTTCAAGGACACAAGAGTCACACATGTGTAGATGCTTAGTGGCATCATCTCCACAATCCAAGGATACAAGAATGCTATATCTAGATGTTGAACTTTAAGTGCATTGTTGATCCACTGTGTGATCAAGTAAGAGGGAACAAGATAAGCACTTACAAAAGGAACTTTCCACAACTCATTAGAGAGATCTTTAATAGTTCTCCCAAAACCAAAATAAAGTTTGAGCTTGTGTAAGCATGATGATGAGCCCTTAGAGACATATAGAAACTGGGAGATGAACATGAACATGAATACATTCAATAATATCAAATATGAATTTGATCTTTGATATGGAAAAACAAGGATATTAAACTTGCTGATGGTGCAGTGATGGCTTTAGAGAAGACAATTAAAGTTGTATAAGTTATAAGCATCATTCATAACTAAGGGCCATAAGCTCAAAATGACTATCATAATAGAAAATTCCAGACATGACCTAAAAAGCTTGCTTACAAATATTATTTTTCATCAAGTTCTAACCAAGTCTCAACTGAAGCAATTTTACAATTTTCCAAACCATAGTAAAATCCAGTCCTGGTTTCCTTCTTCACAAAACCAACAAACTGAAATATAAATAAACTCCAATCAAACCGAATCGAACCAAAAAATCAACTGCTATGAGTCTTCACTGTCTACCAGGCAACTACTACTTAAAGGTCTTGAAAAATAGAAATATTCATAGTTTGAGAGAAGTCTCTTCGAACTCTTTAAGTTGAACAACAACTTCACAAGAAGGAGAGCATCTCCTCAATCTCAAGAGTTCCATGGAAATGTTTGACTCTTCCTTCATTCTCCTACAACGCAAACACAGCTTAAACTTCTTGAGCACCGCCGAGTTCTCCAGGAAGTACTTCACAAGTTCGATTTCAGCTCTAGCTCCTCTTATCGGTGTTTTTATCTCAACGTACTCCAGGGACAATCTTAAACATTCCGGAACTAATGATGAAGAGCAAGTAAGTAGTTCATCCATTTTAAGATTACTCAACTCCTGCATATGAAACCATTCAAGAAATAAAAATGAGTTTTATAACATCTATCTATAGATGTGAATAAAAAACCATATAATAATATAAAAGGTAAAGTTTCATCACCAAGACAAGAGACTTGAGATTTGGACAGATCTGAAGAATGTTTAGCAACATTCCCAAATTAGCGTTATACAAGACTGCATGTAATCGGATCAAGTAAAGAAACTGAGGCAGTGGTTCATGTTTCGAGTAGAGACAAATGCCCTGCAAACACATTAAAAAAATAAAAAAACTTTTCATTCAAAATTCTAAAATAATCAAATCCATTGACACACATATAAAATGTAAATATATGTATACCTCTAAAGTTGTTTGACTTATAGTCATGTCCCTTACGCTCGAGAGCATGCTGAAGAAACTTCTCTTTGAGGAGCTTGTTGTCATGTTCCTTGCCCTCAAGAACATGTCGATTAAACTTCCTCTCCCTACATAACTTCTGTTCACAATATTAAAACTGACATCAATGTCTACCTTGGCAGATGAACTCAAATTGCTTATTACATAACTTGTGAACGTTTTATCTTTAAGCCTCAAATAGTTGAGTCCAGGAGCATCAATCACAACAACCCTACAAGCTTTGTACATCAACTCTCTACCATCGAGATCAACCACAAGACTCTTTAATGACTTTGAACAAACTTGTAAAACCATAAAGCGGTAATCTCCATCTCTGTTGCTAATAACTGTTAACTCTTCAAGAACCGGGCAAGATGAGACAAGCTTCTCCATAAAAGCATCATTAATGTAAAAAGTGCCTACTAAATGCATGATCTTGAGACGAGGTAGAGAAACACACTTGGAATCAGCCAGTTTCACGTTAGAGAGTTTCAAGGATACTAGAGTCTCACAGGTGTAGATGCTTAGTGGCATCCTTATCTCCACTATCAAAGGATGTAAGAAGATATCTAGATGTTCAACTTTACGTGTAACTGCATTGTTGATCCATTGTCTCATCAAGTAATAGGGATCAGTAATAGTTCCCTCAAAGTTAAAAGCTAATTTCATAAACTCATTAGTAATATCTTCAATAGGTCTCTCAGAGACCAAAGCAAGTTTGAGCTTCTGTAAGCATGGTAAGCCATCTAGAAAACGGGAGATGAAGCTCGCCAAGGCGGTGAAGTTAGGGAAATCATCAGTGTGCAAATCCAAGAGAGGTATCGAACGCCAGATAGTTCTCCATCTGGTGGACAGAACACTAGTCATAACACTTGTCTTTGTAGGAAGATGAGAGAGTATCTCACAGAGCAAGTGATCAGGTAAGAAGCTTATCCTGTCTTCTTCGGTTCTGCAACCTGATGATGTTCCTGTCTCGCTCATTGTTTTGTTTCACGTTCAGACGACACAAGATCTGTGATACGAAAATGAAAGGTTAACACAAAAGCTATATCTTCTAAGCAGGAGAAACTTAGAGAACAAGCAATATCGCTTAATGGAGTTAGGGTTTCATGGTGTTCTGAAATTATTTAGACAAGTGCTGTGGAGTAAGATTGTTGAACAAGAAAGGTCTCACCGTGGAGGTCTCTCGTTGCCTCCCAGATTCACTAGTAGCTTCAGCAGATACGTCTTCTAGGGTTTGGATTCAAAATATTGTTTGGTTCCGAAAAATCTTCTTTGCATTTATTTACGTGATCTTTTTTAGCGCGAGATTGTCGGCTTGGATAATATCAAGAATATCTCTATAATATTATTTGAGAAGTCAGTTTCCTATGTGTCGCTCTCACGTTCATTCTCACGATGGTTGATTACATTGATACCCTTAATGAATTAAAAATAGTTGAAAATAGTATTATTACTTCTTTTATTTTTAGTTTTTCCTTTTCAAAAATTTCCAAAAAGATATGTAATAAAAAGGCATTTTTTATAAAGTCATAAAAAACAAATTTAAAACGAAAATATATGTATATATAATATGATTTCATAAAAAAAGAAATTTGAAAAAATAGTAATAATACATTTAAAAATATTTTTAAATAACATAAAAAATATGTATATATAATATAATTTCATAAAAAATGAAATTTCACAAAATAGTAATAATACATTTAAAAATATTTTTAAATAACATAAAATATACTTTTAGAGTAATAAAATAGTTTATAATTAGTATTATTGAATTTTTATTTATTTTTCATATATTTAGTTGACTATAATATCTTTCAATTACAGAAAATTATCTAGAACTTATATTTTACTTATATAATATTATTTTCAAATACAANTACATTTAAAAATATTTTTAAATAACATAAAATATACTTTTAGAGTAATAAAATAGTTTATAATTAGTATTATTGAATTTTTATTTATTTTTCATATATTTAGTTGACTATAATATCTTTCAATTACAGAAAATTATCTAGAACTTATATTTTACTTATATAATATTATTTTCAAATACAATCACAATTTTGTGTAGTGCTTACTTTTAGAGTAATAAAATAGTTTATAATTAGTATTCTTGAATTTTTATTTATTTTCATATATTTAGTTGACTATAATATCTTTCAATTACAGAAAATTATCTAGAATTTATATTTTACTTATATAATATTATTTTCAAATACAATCACAATTTTGCGTAGTGCTTATTTTTAAGAGATATTAAAAACTAAAAATAAATTTAACAATAAATATCGTTTGGTCAAAATAATTGTTCTAATGAGCTAGATATATGATATTTTATCATTATTAAAATTATTTATTTTATTAATATTAATTGTTTTAAATTTAAAGTTTTATTTTTGTGAAACTAAATATAACCATAATCAAAATATCAAAGCAAATCTGAATCCTCCTACCTTAAGATTATTTAAAATAAATTTCAGTTTAAATTCAATAAATCTAAAGCATAAAGCTATTTAGAATTTATAAATGCATGTAACCTTTTATTGATCATATGATAACTCAAAACGTATTAACAAATAAAAATAAATACTAACCAACTCTTACAATTTTAGTTCTTTTGTAAAATTTATATATATCCATGAGACTTTAGAATATTTTCGTTATATTAATTTACGTATTTTGGAATCAGATACTTTAGTTAATTTTTAATTCATTCTAAGCACAATATATCTTAAGTTATGCATAATTTTCCTAAAATATATTTACATATCTAAGACAACACCCACCATATGCAAATAAATAACTAATTAAAATTAATATATTTTAAAAATATTACAATTGAATTCAGAGATGCAATCCAACTTATCCAAATGATAACTAAACCAACCGTAAAACAACAAAATTGACTAGATATAACATATATAAAATTACAGTATAAGTAAAGTAATATAATACTATTAATATAAATGATGCATATAAATTATAAATTAATTTAAAATTAAAGTAAATAATAATCAATTATTATTATATATTTAATTTAAAAATATTTATATCCGTGCATGAGCACGGGAAACCACCTAGTATTAAATAGATGCCAAGAATACAGTACATAATTTAGTTCTTTAAATAGTATTTACTCCGTTTCGAATTAGTTCTGATTCTAGAGAACAAAATTCGTTTCAAAATAAATGTCGTTTTAAAGTTTCGAAGCAAAATTTATTAGTTTTATATGATATTTTATTTTTCTATTGGTTGAAAAGTGGTTAGGTGTATATGTAATTCTGTTTTTATCTTAAAAATATGTAAAATTAAGTGTTTTCTTAATATGTGTGTAAAAACCTAGAATGACAAATAAAATGAAACGAAATGAGTACTTATCTTCTCTATTTCCAAGTAATTGTATGTTTTACCATTTTCACATATATTAAAAATATATTAAATTTTAGTTTATAAGTGTATAGTTTTGTGATTATCTATTTCCTATAATCATATATCAATAAAAATTAAAAAAATGCAATTAGGATTTTTGAAGTTTACAGTTAATCATTATTAGTTAATAAAAATCTGTTGAAAATACAATAAAAACTTATTTTTTGAAACAAAATTTTCTTCTAAAACATGCATCTTTATCTTTGAATAATTTTTTTGATTATCTATTTTTTATAATCATAAACCAATAAAAAATCAATAAATACAATTAATATTTTAAAATTTTATAATTAGTCATGATTAGTTGACAAAAATTAATATAAATACAAAATTGTATTTTTCTGAAACCTTTTTTTTTAAAACATACATCTTTATAAAACAGAAGGAATATGAAATATGTACAATACTTTAATTTGATATATAATATGTGGAAAATCATGAATGCTGAACTTGATAATGGTGCAGAGATAGCTTAAGAGAAGACAAACAAAGCTGTATAGTTATAAAATTCTCAAGCATCATCCATAACTAATGACCAAAATGCTCAAAGGGACATCATAATAGAAACTTCAGTAACAAAGGAAAAAAAAACCAAAAAAATCCAAATGCAGTCTAATAAACCAGTTTGAAAATGCTACTCTTGAGTTTGATCATTAAGTAGGATTTGACATATGCTAGATGGCCTGGACAATGCAAGGAGATCCCTCAACATGTAAAACCCTTTTTCTGTGATGAATATAAAGAAAACAGATTCCTTGAAAGTCTTTGAGTTGTGAACGTCATTACTAGCACCAAGACGAGTGAGTTTAGAACATGACCTAAAAAGTTTGCCTACTAATATTATTTTTCATCAAAGACCTAACCAAATCTCAGCTCAAGCAATATACAATTTTCCAAACCATAGTAAAGTCCAGTCCTGGTTCCTTCTTTCACAAAACCAACAAACTGAAAAATAAATAAACTCCAACCAAACTGAATCGAACCTAAAAATTGATTACTATGAGTTAACTACTACTTAAGGGTGTTGAAAATTTCACACATGACCACTTCTCAAGCCAGAGTAAAATCCAATTCTTGTTACTAGAAGGGAAAACTGCAAGTGTTACAAAAAGGTGTAGTATCTCATCATACTTTGACAAGTTTCTTTTAACTCTTCAAGGTCAACAACAACTTCATAAGAAGGAGAGCATCTCTTTAGTCTCAAGAGTTCCATCAAGATGATTGACTCTTCCTTCATTCTACCACGACGCAAACACATTTTAAACTTCTTGAGCACTGGCGAGTTCTCCAGGAGCTTAACACAAAAGCTATTTGAATCTTCAGTTAATATGCATAGGCAGGCAACATCATTGTACCAAGAGTAAAGTGAACATAAATCTACTCGAAACTGGAGCAGAAAAAAAAAACATCTAGGCAGGAGAAACTTAGAGAACAAGATAATGGATTTAGGGTTTCATGATTTTCTGAAATTATTTAGAGAAATGTAGCTAAAGATTGTTGAACAAGAAAGGTCTCACCGCACCGGAGCTCTGCTCTCTCGCTGCTATTAGATTCACTAATGACTTTGGCAGATTCGTCTTCTAGGATTTGGATTTCTAAACATTGTTTGGTTCCGAAGAATTCTCTTTAAATATACGGAATCTTGATTTCGCGCGAGATTGTTGGCTTGGAAAAACATCAAAAATATACAATTCCATAAAAATGCCCCCAAATTTTATTTAACTTTTTAAACACCTAAACTTTTTTGCTACTTGATTTAATACTTAAACTAATTACTTCGTTCATTTAAATACAGTTACTTTAAAATATGTACTTATTTTAATACCTAAACTATATATTTTTAATCAAAAATATTAGTAAGTTTCAAACAAATTTTTAAGAATCTCTAAAACTCAAAAACAAATCTCAAATTTGTAAAACTTTGTTTTAAGTTATAGTTAAAAAAAAAACTAAATTTTCAATACTCCTAAAAATCATAATATTAGTTTTAGTTTTAATTTCAAATTTGGTTTGTTTCATAAAGTTAAAACTAATATATTTATTTTATTCGAAAAAAAATAAAAATTTATCCAAAAATTATTTACTTTATTCTTAAGTCTTAAAATAAACCCTAAAAATTTTAAAATTTTGTAAATAATTCGAGATTTTAAAAGTTTTGCCAAAAAATCAATAATTAATTCTTTGAATAATATCAAAAAGGTACAGTACTTTAATTTGATCTATAAGATGTGGAAAATCAAGAATGTTAAACTTGCTGATGCCTAATGGTGAACAGATTGGCTTAAGAGAAGACAGAAACAAAAACTGTGTAGTTGTAGAATTCTCAAGCATCATCCATAAATAGTGACCAAAAAGCTCACAAAGACTTCACTTCATAATCTAAATTTAAACAACAAAAAAAAAAAAAACCAAAAAGAAACAAATGCAGTCTAACAAAACTAGCTTGAAAATGCTACTCTTGAGTCTGATCATTTAAGTAGGATTTGACACGTTCTAGATCCCCTGGGCAATGCAAGGAGATCCCTCAACATGTAAAACTCTTCTTCTGTGATGTGACACCCTTTTGCCCAGGTGGAGTAGCCAATATCAAGAACAAGTCTTTTAAGGACCAGTGAGTTCTCTACAAAGTACTTTGCTACTTCCATTCTTGCAGGCCTTCCGTTGAAATTTTTTATCTCTACATACTCTAATGATGATAGCAAACACCTTGGTACTGGTGCAGCTCTCATCTCTGGTGCTTTCTCATCATTAGTATAAAAATCCTGTATTAAACATGATGAATGAATATAAAGACAATCGATTCCTTTCAAGTGTTTGGTTCTGAAAGTCATTACCAGCACCAAGACGAGTGAGTTCAGATTCGGACAGCTCCCAAGAAGAGTTGGTATCATTTCCAGAGATGACTTATAAACCTTCAGTTTTAAACGAGAAAGGTTGCAAAACTGGGGAAGTACCAGTGGGTCGAATTGATTGTTGTAATGGAGAAACTGTTCAGAAAGAAAGAAAAAGTGAGCGAAAACACTAGATGCAGAGTGTTATATGAAATACAAAGATAGATAGATACCTCCACAGTATCCGAAGAGAGCTTCATATCAGTAACTCCTGAGATGCTAGTAAAGAAGTTACGGACCATATCTCGCTTTGGTAACTCTATTACATCAGCAATATCATTCTCACTAAAGACGAAAACAAGGTTAACCTTAGCTAAGGACCCTGAATTGGTAATGATCTTACTATCAGATAAATCATCTTCAAATTTCAAGAACTTGAGACTCGGAGCATCAATGAAAACCCCTGACCCATCTCTCTCGTAACCCTCTTCATCAAAGTCATCATCTTCACCGAACAAATAGTCTATATGAAGACTTGTCAACGTCTTAGAGCACACTCTTAAAACCCTTATCATATCCGGTGCCATTCTAACAATGCTCAAATCCTCAAGAACAGAGCAAGACGAGATAAACAACTCCAAACTCGTGTCATTAGCGTATACATTGTGTTCTAACTCCATTGTCTTTAGACAAGGTAAAGACACAGACTCATCAAACTCACCCAAATAGACACGATGGAGTCTTAGATACACAAGTGTGTCACATACATAAAGGCTTTGCGGAAGCTCTTCAAGAAACTTACGGTTCACAAGACACTCAACATCAAGATTCTCAAGTTTAGACGACGCTACAGAATCAATCCACCGCGTGACACAGGGAGGATCATTCACGTTTTTTCGAATACTTAGCTCTTGTGCAAGACTGAGTTCTGTTCTCTAGAGAAGTTTAGAAACCTATCGATGAAACTAACGAAGGAGTTATGATTTGGGATCTCGTTAGCGTACAGAACCAGCGCGGGGATCAAAAGGTAGAGACTTTTCCATCTTTTGGACAGAACACTAGTTCGAACAGCTTGTTTTGTCCGGAGATGGGAGAGTATCTGAGAGATTAAAGAATCGGGTAACTTGCTTATCGTATCTTCTCTAGGTTTTGAGGAATGTTGTGTGAATTTTATGTAATCTTCAGGCCAGTTGACGTACATTCGTTTCTTTTTCGATAAGCGTTCTTTTTCCATGAGATCCGATTGCGCAAATGACCTGCTGATTCGTTTAGGGTTTTGTAATAATTTTTACGAAGTGACGAAGAAGACGTAGTACTCACTCGGTGCTCAATATCTCAGGACTTTCGAAGGGCCTGGGCCTGGCCCAAAACAGATTGGATTTTGAGAAGTTGTTTTTACGGCTTTTGTAAATTTAAATTATGAGTTGTCAAGAATTTAGATTTTATTTTTTCAATCATTAAATGTGTAAATACAGTAAAACCTCTATAAATTTATATTCAATAAATTAATATACATTAAATATTTCTATAAAATAATATAATCTTATAGTTTCAAATTAAGTTTTTATTTCGATTAGTATATCGATAAATTAATATATTTATAAATTAATAAAAAAAATAAAATTTTGGTGAAGTTCCAACATTATTAATTTATAGAGTTTTCACTGTACTGTATGTGTAAAGATTCTCGATGTCAGTACTTACTAGATGGTAGATACAATTATGAATATTTAGCCAGAATTAATGTGTAAAAGATATCTATAATCATTAGTTTTTCTACTTAAAAGTTTCAAATTGTTATAGTATTTAGAATTAGTGTTTATAGATCTTGATGGTATACCTTGCATATGCATACTAAATATTTATACAGAATTTGGTTCCGATTGTAAGCTCCTGTTATATGGAGAAGCACCAAGGTTTGGTAGTTTGTTAAGTATCATATGGGCAGATGACTCTTAGAAATTTAGTAATTTACCAATGCATATTTTTGAACTCACACAGAATATTTTTTAAAAATAATAATACAAAATCTCACTTTAAAGAAAACAAAAATAAAAACCAAACAAAGAAATTTGAAATAACAATCCAATAGCCGAATATTAAAAAAAAAAGCAGAAAATGATAAATCAAAAGAACCCTTCGAGCCACTCTGCTCCTTCGCTTCCTTTTCTTCCTACTTGTCACGGACGTCTCTATCTTCTTTCCCTATCAATTTTCTTTGTGTTTTCCCATGAAAATTGTTTTATTTTTTGTGGACTTTCTTCTTTTCTCCTGAAACACAACTACTAACTCGGAACATACGTCCCAATCCAGCCAAGCCCACTGATGAAGAAAGACATTGTCTGAAGAAACAAGTAGATGAAGTAGTTGTTCTTCCCATGCACATAGTCATAACATCCACACACGAACAAGAATGCCGCGAATCCAAGCTCAAGTGTATTCAATCTGTGACAATTTAATCACAGCCATCAAGTGTCTATATATAGCTTTCTTATAAGAGACGTTTACGGTATAGAATGTAGACATACCGATCAGGCAACTTGAAGATTCTTGGGAATCTTTTAAGCCCTTTTGTGTTCCCTTTAGCACTTTGACCGCTTCCAAGCTTAGCTGTCACGACCCATTCGTTAGCTCTACCTGCCTCAAACAGACCAATGAGTGTGGCCTTTGTCCGGTGCAGCGACATCACATTCTCAAACAGAATCCAGTAGAACAGCAGATGAATCGACCTTTTGAAAAATAAAAATAAAATTCAGTATAAGAAACTACAGAAACAGAGGAGTTACTTGACAGACAAGTAACCTAATCACAGAACCCTAGGTACAAAAAAAACTCAAGTTACCTGGGAGTGCCAACGGAGTTTAGGATAGTGATGATGGAAGGGATGTAAACGGAACCCCAGATGGGAACTTTAACTTCAGGGACAAGAATGGTGAGAGGAAGAACAACGCAGTAGAAACAAAATGTGACCCAATGTGCAATGACTTTCCTCACAAAGAAGAAGCTGTAGATCACATACACTTTCTTCCAGAATCTCACTTTCTGGAAAAAGATCAGTAATAGTCAGATTAAAAGAATTAGTTACCACATGTAAAAAAAAAGAGTAAGCTAATTTATAATTACCTTGTTTCTGACAATCTCCATGACCATTTTCCTAAAGAGATTTGCAGGTCCACAAGACCATCTATGTTGCTGGAAACGGAAGGCTCTAAAAGTACTTGGAAGCTCACTTTTCACCTAAAAAATTTAAAACAATTCATATTAATATTTATGTATAGCAGTTAGTATTTCATATGTAATAACAAAATATAACTAGTTCTTAAATAGGTATATGATTATAACATAACTTAGGAATCAGTTGTCACGTGTTTAATGAGAGAAGTATCTTGTGCACCAACTACTTTTTGTACTTCGATGTAAATTAGTATTTCATTTTAGTTAATTGAAAAATTATAAATTTTAAGTAAATGAAAACCTGAAGGTCACCGAGATAGAGAAATTTCCAGCCACGGAGACTTGCTCGGACGGCGAGGTCCATATCTTCCACGGTGGTCCTATCTTTCCACCCACCTGCTTCATTTATCGCTGCTATTCTCCATATCCCAGCGGTTCCTATAAAACATTTTTCATAAAATAAATTGTTTATGAAAGATAACCAAATAAAAGCACAAATCTATTTAGTGTCCCGAAAATTTAAGATCCGTTTTCATTTGCTTCCAGTCCAAGTCATCATAATGTAATGAATGTGTCTCCTTACGTAACTTGATTAAACTAAACACATGATTTAAGAAGCAAACAATTAAATTATTATCTTTCCCAGCTTGCAAATCTTACTTATCAGACGAGAATAACTTAGATTATTAATAACTATGAAGAGTATCAAGTGTAAAACTAACCTACTGGCGTCACATTTCAAGGTCCCACTCCTCTCAAGTCTCAGTTCACTATTAATTAATTTGATTCCTTACAATAGTTTTTTTTTTTGCAGTTTTCTAGTAATAATTGGTACACTATCTGATGTCTTGCATTATTGCATTGTTTTATCTACTCTTTTGCATATCTTTTCATCATGTAGGTTAGGTTCTAGCCATGTTTAGGTTGCATTTTGCATACATGAGTCCCCTTTAGGTATTGGAGTTTCACATGGAAGCTTTGGAGACATTTGGGGTTCATTAGAAGTTCAAGAGGAGCAAAAGGAGTGATCTAGACCCG
>CAKOAT010233710.1:18805-38018 GCA_932364175.1 Eruca vesicaria subsp. sativa | reverse complement strand
TTTACTTTATTTTAATATTCTAATATTCTAAATTAATATTTAATTTAAAAAAAATAAAGGCTAAAGAGACAGGAGTTCTTCCATCTCTGAAAGACCTTTACGAGCGGACCCACCGGAGGAAGAGTGGGCAGTTTGTAGATCCTGCTTCCGAGCGGATCTACAACGAGGTTGCTGCCCGAGTTGACGAGCGCCAGACCCAATTGACTCAGCAGACTGGGGCTCCGGTCGTATTATCCACTCTTGAAGTGGATAAGATTTACGAGGAGGTAAATAATTTTAATATATTAATTTTTATTATTTATTTAATTTTATTGCTTTGGTTATTAATATTTTAATTTACAGGTCGTTCCGAGGAAAAAGGGCCATGTTATCGGGATTGGCTCGGTTAACGATGTCCCCGCAGTGACATCGGCTTATGTTCACCAACAAGCCGATGACAATGCTCAGCTGCGGACGGAGTTGCAGGCGACGCAGTCTCATGTGCGTACGCTCACGGATATCCTCGACATTGTGGCGATTGGAAACCCGCAAGTGGCGGAAGTGTTGCGTCAGAGACGGGAAAGCGGAGCCCTTCCATCCCAAGAGCCTCCACCATCTCAATCACAGCCGGCATCCAACATTGGAGACGACTTCGTGAACCAATTTCAAGACCAGCATCCTTTTTAGTTTTTTTTTTTAGTTTTTAATTGTATATTATGAATTTTAAAACTTATTAATTGTATATTATTTAGTTATTTATATATATTTTGTTATTTATTTTTTTAATTTTTTTTAATATATATAATTTTAGTTTATAAATATTTTTTTTAAATAGGAAAAAATTGTTTCGAAGTTAAATCCTCGTAAAAGTTTCGAAGTAAATTCGTCGTAAACTTTCCTAGCAAGTTCCTCGTGAAGGGTCTACTACGAGTTTACGAGGAAATAGTTTACTATGTCCTTACGAGGAAAGTATACGTGGAGCTTACGAGGAAATCGTTTCCACGGCTTTACGAGGAAACCTTTCTTCGTAAATTAGCTAAGCGTTTACGAGGAAAATAGGCTTTACGATGAACGTCGACGAAACACGTTTCCTCGTTATTTCCTAGTAAAGGGCCATTTACTAGGAAATAACGAGGAAAACCCGTCATAGTAAAGGACGTGTTTTCTTGTAGTGAGTCTTCTACATGAAGATGTGCAAGTAAAAATGATGATGTACCTTGGGATAGTGATCTCAAAAGGGCAGTAGATTTCACGACCCTCGTTGATAGGAGGAACATGATCTCAAAAGCATTCTACTAATCTCAAAAAAGAAATAATCCCTTTATTATTAAAGGAGAAGCAATTAGGATAATAAACCTTGATTTTGTAATTTATTAACAGTTTTGCCATTATGGCTGATGTGGCAACACCACAAATCACTTTAGACATCACTTTTAATAGGTCTTTAAATACTAGAGAATTTACAATATTTGCCACTGATGGTCATTATAACATATAACATAACATATAACAATGACCATTAAGCCATTAAATGCATGATTCCCATTAAGCCATTAAATGCATGATTGTGTTGACAACTTTAAAGTTCCAACAAAATATTAAGTCAAACGATTTAAAATCAATAATACCGATACTTTCGAGAAACTAATTTATTGAATATTAGCATAGCAAACAATATATATTGCTTTAACAGATAATCATATTTGAAATCACGTTGTAATTCTCCAGATCTATACTTGCCGAGATTATGAATGCAACTCTGATCCTACCAGTAGTAAAACATGATAAATTTGATAAAACAAAATATTACAGCTTATTCATATATTAATTCCATCTCTTATCAAATTACTTTTAGAAGTTCATAGTTACTGGTTATCAAATTAGTCCTCCTCTTCTTACAATTCAAGAGTTTAATATTAAGATATTGCTCAATACAAGTATATATAAACCTACTATATACTTAAACATTACATTTTATAAAATTTTCATATGATGTCCGATAGAATTATGAACAAAAATGTATAGTAAAATATTTTCTTAACTATTTCTGTATAGTAAAATATATTTTTAACAGTTTTACCCCGCGTTAGGCGCGGGTCTCAAAAGGGCAGTAGATTTCACAACCCTCGTTGATAGGAGGAACATGATCTCAAAAGCATTCTACTAATCTCAAAAAAGAAATAATCATTTATTAAAGCATGACAGAGAAAAGATGTAGTTACGTAAGTGATGTCAAAAAGCTCCAAATCAACATCTTTAGGACGGATAAGACCGTACTGGATGGCTCCAGAGGTAGTCTTTGTTCTTTCTATATGATATTTGAAATTCACTAAAACACTTATGTAGATATATACTACTTATATTGTATATAGACTACTTATATATATATTCTCTTAACCACACAGCTCAGACAACCCAAGATGCAAAGAGATAGCAACCCAGATCTCGCTTTTGCTGTTGATATATATATGGAGTTTAGGATGTGGGAAGTGTCCATGGAGTGAGTTTGAAGGGGAGTGTGTTATACCGTATACGTTTGTAACATTTTTTGTTAAAATATATCATCAAATTAAACTTCTCTTTGAACTGTGTTTAACACACTACAAATGTAAATAGCCCATTCAAAACCAGCCATACTCTCATGACCAGAAATAACAAAACCCATTAACCATCAAACACACATGATCAACTTAAATATAAAAAAAGACAAGTGATGAAGTTAAAAAACTTGTATAAGATGATCTCTCTAAAGATGTCTTCCAATAGCTTTGCCACAGCGAAGAAGATTATCAGGAGGATTGTACTCATTGGCAAGACTCTTCACTGGATCCCACACTCTTAAATAAAACTGCTGTCCCAAATACTGTCTGTCCCATTTAGCTGATCTCATATTCCACATCCCTTGATTGTCCAAAGACACCAAGATTGTTGTCCAAGCGTTTGGATACACCTGCCATGCATTTTTTTTTTCAATAAGAACACACAATCAACAAACCAAAGTTGTTCCATTTAGAAACACTCACCTGAGTTGTGTGTCTTGTAAGAGCATCAGCAAGATTGTAAAGCCTTCTCTTTGCAGGTGTCCATTGTCCAGAACCAAATCTACATGTCATAACAAAAAGAAAAAAAAAGAAATTGACTTTTTCAGAGTCCCAATATAAAGGTGCTATTCAATAAAGAGTAAAAAAGACTCTTACGTACCCAACGACCCAAAAGTCATAACCGTCAAGGTGCCAAGACTGCACTGACTTCTCATTGTTCTGAAACACAATTTCAAGAAAATCATGGAGTGATGCTTGAACAACCGATGTCGCAACAATTACACGCGAGTTAGATGGGACACTCTGAATAGCATTCGTGCTGAACACTCCAGCTATGTTGAAGTGATCAGCGAGTTTTACAGGCGTCTCTGAGTTCACATAAGAGACTCCGTTCACTGCATAGCGTTGCTTCCCGTTGATCAAAGGAGCTGAGTTTGAGAAAACAAATGACTTGGTTGGTATGATTTTCCCATAGTGGAATGATCCCTGAGGGTTTGGTCTAGCTGCGTTTGCCGTCAAGTTCCACCTAAAAGAAAACAACATTCAAAAATGACCTAATAATACTTGGCATTCACGTACATACATTAAAATAATAACTGTTGTTTGTTTTTACCTGAATGTTCTGGCTTGTCTCATGGACCAAATAAGCTCTCCAGGGGGAAGAGAGGGAGGAGCACCAGAAGCTGCCACACGGGAGTTGGAATAACGCAACAGACCAGTAACAGAAAGCTTCTTCCTCACGAACCGGGTGCTAGCAACGATGTAATAATCTTTAGGAGGTTGGTTTAAGGTGACAAGAACAGATAGAGACTGGCCAACATGAATGTCAAGAGAATCATAATCGTTTTGAATCACATGAGACCCTTCAACTTCGACTAGTTTCATCGTATGTCCTTGGATTCTGAAGTTGAAACTGCTTGATAACCCAACATTAGAGATTCTCAACATGTAAGTCTTTCCTGAAAGAATCATAAATTAAACCAACCAGAAAATTCACTCAAATAAACAATTTTTCTTATTATTTCAAAAACTCACCTTGGTCGCCTGTAAATGTAGTTTGGGTTTGTCCGTTTATGAGCATTCCATCTGGAAAGGGAAGGACCCCACCAGAATCCAAACGCTGTTGGAGTGTTTTGTGGTTGGATTTAAACCAATCACCGATGAGGAGAGTGAAGTCTGAGACTGGTAGAGGGTAAGGGATAGGGATCCTAGGCCTTGCATAGACGTTGATGGCTCCGAATCCACCGGCGGCTTTGTGGAAAGCGGTGGAAGGGAAGTAGTTGTAAGTTCCGATCTGATCTTTGGTTTGGAACTTGTAAGTGAAGTTTGAGTTTGGTGGGATTGCACAGTTTGTTCCCAATACTCCATCTTGCCATGAGTTCTTTCTCTGCTTTATTCCATTCCTATAAACAGTTGGCAATATAATATCAATAACCCCATATATTTTGAGGGTTTATGAATCAGAAAAAATAGTATAAAAAGGTTACCATGTCAAGAGGAAAGGTTGGTCAATTTTGTTGATGAGGTTGAGGATGATGTTGTCATTAGTCACAACTTCAAGCTTTGGACCAGGAAACTGACCATTTATCAGAATAACCTAATTAAAACAAACAAAATATATCAATAAAGAGTTAAAAAAAAAGAGTCAGAGCATCAAACAAAAAATGGGTTTCAGAGTGTCTATAAGTAGAAACTATTGTTTTGTGTACTCTTTTGTACCTGTTGAGGGACACCAAGAGGAGAGATAATGCCGTAAGTCACTGTCCAAGTGTAGAACTTGTAAGGGCTTTCTCCTTTCACTGACACCAAACTGCTCAACAAAGCTAAAGATCCAAGAAGAAGAATATGAAGCAAAGATGTTGCTTTCCCACTTGCCATTTTTATGGCTTTCTAGAAGAGTGATGCAGACAGCTCAGAGGCTCTTTCTCCTGAGATGGGTTTGAGAAATGAAGGGGCTTTTGATATATAAAGATGTAACTAGATAGCGGAAGTTGCGGGTGACATGAGTAAATGAGAGGAAAAATGCAACAAAGGTGGTTTCAATCAATTAAAGACAGTGGAGATCTCGAGCGAGTTTTCTGCTTTTATTTAATTTGTTTGTTTGGTCAACTAAATTTAATCATTCCAACTATTCATAAATTAACTTCGGCAACTTTTTTACACCATTTAACTTTTAGACACATGTTTTGTCTAGTAATTTTAAATGTTTGTCGGCAAATTAGATCTATACTCTACATTCACTTTTGAATCGCTGGTTGCTTTGTTGTAAATATTACTAGTATTGAGTAAATAAAATTGTTAATGTGATAAAGGATAGTGGATAACGCGGTGATAACGGAATTGAATGGTTCACGCGTTTTGGCTAATGATTATTGCTTCCAGCCAAAGCTTAGCTTTCATTATTCGACTTTTCCCATAATGAAATAGAATGCAAAATTGCAAATACTGTAATAAGCGTTGTGGAAATATTAGTATGTCCTAATCTGTCGCCGCTGATTAGATTCGCCCTTCTGCAGTTACCTTCATGTTCACGGCCGAGGAAGTTTTCTTTTCTTTTCCTGGCACCAATTGTAAGCAAACTTTTAGTTTACATTATTGATGTCAACTGCCTTGTTGATAGCTGTGCCACTTTGCTGATTTACTGCAAATCTGATTAAAGATAATTTTATTTTATTTCTGGAGTTTCTCTTTTAAAACTCGCCGTTGAGAAGGGTCCACTGACTAATATATAAACTTGTTATATTTCTTGCTCACTAAAGAAATATAAAATGTTTCCCCAAAAAATGAGATATATAAAATATAGTAATGGAATTCAACTCTATTAATATGTCATTAGAATATACTTTTTATTTATATACAATACGCTATCCAAATAATATGTCATAATATAAAATATATATAAATTAATTTTCCAATAAGTATATTAACTGATATTTATAACATGTTAGTTTCAAAGTTGTATATATATTAAGAAAATCTAAACATACAATAACCAAAGAAAATTTAAAGAAATAAATAAAAGCATTTGAAACATTTTTTTACTTATGGGAAAATCAGCTTTAAAACAAAGGAGGTTATATTTATAATGAAAGTTGATAGTTGACTTTGACTTTGTGAACAGTATTTGTGATGAAAACGATTAGTAGCAACCCTCGAGTAAGTTTATTCGCCTTGGAACTGGATTAAAAGAAGAAACGCGTCAACCAAATAAAGACAAGAAAAGGAATCGTAGCTAAGCAGCATAATGATGTTTGGGGAGGATTATCAGGACGAAATAGGAAGGCATGTGGGGGAGTAATTGATTAAGCATCATTGGTTTAATTAAAACACATCCAACCACCAATTCTCGTCCCTTAATTATATTAATCAAGGGTAATACAAGAGTCAACAACACACGATAATGGAGAGTCACATGCTCTTATATTCAGGTGCTGTCTTGTAGTAGTGTATGAGCATCTTTTCTTATTAATGTATGAACATCTTTTCTTTTTTTTTAATTACGTACGTCCTATTATATTGGATGGGCCTAAAGATGTATACATCTTTTTATTGGGCCGGTTTAAATGGTGGCCTAATTATCAAACGAAGTTCCGAGGTAATTGCGCGGCAAGTAAGACGCAGGAGCGGATAACTTTCCGATGGACTACGGAAGTCAATGACAATTGGATTTGCTTTGCAACGAAGCTTACGCCCTTTCCTTTATTTTATTTTATTGTAAAGCAATCATAAACCTTTCAGATTCTAACAAAAAAAAAAGATCATAAACCTTTGTGTTTCTCCTCTGAAAAGAAAGAATGAATGCTTTGGTTGAGTTGGCAGTAGAATCTTTTGTCTCGGAGGCTCTGAAACTTGCGATTGCTGAAGCCAAGAAGTACAAGTCCTACAAACCCTTGTCCAAAGATCTGGTCTCAACGATGAAGAGATTGCTTCCCTTGACACAAAAGATCGATTCCATGCGAAACGAGCTAGACCACAATGCTGTAGAGCTAGAGGAACTCAGGGATACGATCCAACAAGCTCGTCTACTCATCCACAAGTTCCCAAGCGTCCGGTTCTACAACAAACCTAAATACGCTAGAAAAATCGAGAAGATCAATAAAGCTATGGCCAAGTTCTGCGGCATCGATCTCCAGCTTCTTCAGTACAGGGACCAGTTGGGATTGTCCGTTGTGGTGGGGAATATTGATGATAAGGTTGACGGTTTAAGTAAGAGAATAGACAGCTTGAGTGTTGTTCCTGTGCCTGTGCCTGTTTTTATGGATCATCTTTGTTCTGTTCCAAAGCTTGATAAGGCTCCCGTTGGTTTGGATTGGCCTTTGATGGATCTTAAGAAGAAGCTCCTTGACAATAATAATAATAATAATAATAATAATCCTCTGCTTAGTCTCGTTGTGTCTGCTCCTCCCGGCTGCGGCAAGACCACCCTCGTTACTCACCTTTGCAACAATGTACAAGTCAAAGGTATAGAGAGATCTTAAAAGTTTTCCATCTTTACTACTACAATTGGTAATTAGTGGATTAGTCCAAGTCCCTTATATACTACTCAAATTTATATTTCGATGTGGGATCTTTATCCCAACACTCCTCATCTTAGTATTGTTTCCATTTTTGGCAGGGCATTTCAAGCATATCTTGTTTAATGTTGTCTCAAGTACTCCTAACTTCAGGACGATTGTACAAAACTTACTTCAGCACAACGGTTATGCTCCACAAATATTTGAGAACGATACTCAAGCAACCGTTGCCTTGAGAAGACTGCTGGAGAAACTCATAGAAGACGGTCCTATATTGATGGTCTTGGATGATGTCTGGCTGGGAGCTGATTCCTTCCTTCAGAAATTTCTCATTACGTTGCCGGATTATAAGATTTTGGTGACTTCTCGCTCTGAGTTTCCGAGTTTTGGTTCCACTTATTATCTGAAACCTTTGGAAGGTGAAAATGCCAGAGCCCTTCTCATTCAATGGGCATCACAACCTTATAACGTCTCTCCAGCTGATTACGAGCATCTCCTCCAAAAGGTATTTTATTAGTTTTAATGACTCTACGAAACCATATTCCCTCCGTTTCGAATTAGATGTCATTCTAGAGGAAAATTTTCGTTTCAAAATAAGTGTTGTTTTAGAGTTTCGAGACACTATTTATTAGGTTTATATGATATTCTATTTTTCTATTGGTTGAAAAGTGGTTAGGTGTATTGGTAATTGTGGTTTTATATTGAAAATATGTAAAATTAAATGTTTCTTTAATCTGTGTGCCAAAACCTAGAATGACAATTAAATTGAAACGGAGGGAGTATTAGAAATCTGATTCACTTGTCTTTTGTATTTATTGCAGATATTGAAACGTTGCAATGGATTCCCAATAGTAATTGAAGTAGTTGGCAGTTCCCTTAAAGGACGATCTCTAACTGTTTGGAAAGGGCAGGTGGCAAACTGGTCTGAAGGGAAAACTATTCTTGATAGTCCTTCTCAGCCTAATGTGCTTCAATGTTTGGAGCCTAGCTTCATTGCCCTGGATCCTGATCTCAAGAAGTGTTTCTTGGACATGGGATCGTTTCTTGAAGACCAAAAGATACGTGCTTCTGTAATAATTGACATGTGGATGGAACTATACGGTATTAGCAGCACTGTCGTGTGCATGAAGTACCTTGAAGACCTTGCCTCCCAGAATCTACTTAAACTTGTTCCTCTCGGGTATGTTCTTTTGATGTTCTCTTTCCATTAGATTGAAATTTTACTTACTTATTTTGGTTTCAATCAGCAGAAATGAGCAGGAAGATGGTTTCTACAGTGAGTATTTAGTCACTCAGCATGATATCCTTAGGGAGTTGGCTATCCATCAAAGCGGATTAGAAGAAGACTTCTCTGAAAGAAAAAGATTGAATTTGGAGATAAGAGGGGATACATTTCCTGCCTGGTGTTTGAATCAAATGGAGCCTATTATGATTAACGCCTCTCTCTTGTCTATCTCTACAGGTAATTAATTCTTCAGAGTGGTTATATAAACCACTCTCTCTGTTGTTCCATGAAATATGAGTATTTTGTTTTTATTTGGTTACAGATGATTTGTTTACATCGAATTGGGTTGAAATGGATTGTCCCAATGTTGAGGCTTTGATTCTCAACATCTCTTCACCAAACTTTTCTTTACCAAACTTCATTGCTGGAATGAGGAAGCTAAAGGTTCTGATAATCACAAACAACGGTTCTTATCCAGCAAGATTGAGCAATTTCTCGTGTCTCATCAGCTCATTACCAAACCTGAAACGGATCAGACTTGAAAAGGTTTCAGTCGCTCTGCTGGACATTCTCCAGTTGCAGCTTTCCAGCCTGAAGAAGTTGTCTTTGGTTATGTGTAGCAGCTTCGGTGAGGTTTTCTACGACACTGAAGAAGAAAAAGATGTCTCTAAAGCTCTTCCTAGTTTACAAGAGATTGACATAGACTATTGCTATGATCTTGATGAGTTGCCGTATTGGGTCTGTGAAGTTGTTTCATTGAAGACACTTAGCATCACGAATTGTAACAAGCTCTCTGCACTTCCTGAAGCTATTGGAAACTTGAGCAGATTACAAGTGTTGAGGCTGAGTTCTTGTATTAATCTCTCTGAGCTTCCTGAAACGGTAGAGAGACTGAGCAACTTGGAGTTTCTTGATATTTCTCATTGCTTAGGACTGAGAAAGTTGCCTTTGGGGACTGGGAAGCTGCAGAAGCTGAAGAAGATGTCGATGATGAAATGTTGGAGATGCGAGCTGCCGGATTCAGTGAGGGATTTAGAGGATCTGGAGGTGAAATGCGATGAAGAAACTGCGTTGGTCTTGTGGGAAAGGTTGAAGCCAAAAATGAGAAACTTGAGAGTTCAAGAGCTGGAAACAGAGCATAATCTAAACTTGCTTCAAATGTTTTAATACTTGTATGTGTGTGTCTTGTAATTTTGTTAGTTGAGATCATCTGAATGTAAATAGAAACAATCATGTTTTGTATGCATGCTTTTTGTATTTAATAAAACTATTTACACGACATTTTTGGTTAGTGTTTTTGAGTGATTATCAGCTTTATAAATCTTAACTTTCCCACTACGGTTTACTTTCAATATTTTTGGCTTCCTTGTTTAATTTTCTAAAGTCTTTGTCTAAAGCTTCATGAAACACCAGATGAGTTGGTGTTAAAATGACCTATCCTCAGTCGCAAGAAACCTGTGTGTGAAGGAAGATTCTAAAACCACACTAGCCAGAAGATGATTTTGATAGTGACGTGGCAACTTTTATGAATTGTTTTTTAGTTTAAGGTACGAAAAGGTTTGGTGGGCCTCTCTTCTTGTCATAAAAAACATTTGGGCCTTCAAATTATGTCACAGACACCTGTCTAATCCTACCGTGGATGATTTGATTGGATAGCATGGATGTACTCTCAACACTTTAGCTTATTGATTTTGTCGGTCCATATCAATATAGACACTCTTAAATTATAATTCACCAAGGACGGTCGTGTTAAATTGGTTGTTGGATTGACCTAGTTAGAAATCAAATTATTGCTACACGAGCCATTTAATTTGATAAAGAGTACCAAAAGGTACAAGAGTGAGGTGTGTTAGAGAGAAATGTATATTTGTAATTTATTAAGATAATAGAAAATGAGATATTTGGGTTTATGGGTAAGTGAGCAACTAATGGGTAGAACTGAACATTTTATCTGTTAAATTTGATTTGATTCGTTTTTTATTTTAATTCGATCCAAAAATTTGGATATTCGTAAGTCATCGAAGCAAATCAAATATTAAAATTCAATATCCGTCAAACACACAAATATTAAAAAATTTAGAACTAGATATATGATCCACTTTGACTTTTCTACAAATAAAGAGATGTATATATATATAATTATATATAGAGGTTTAAATGGATAATTTTATATAATTATATTAACATATAATTTTATTAATTTCATATATAAAGTTATTAAACTAAGAAAGTTATATCAAAACTTTATAAAAATTACAATATTCTTAAAATTTTGTGTTTTATTTTTAAAAATTGATTGATTTTTAAAATTTATAGAACATATAATCTCACTAATTTTTATATTTTATTTTATATTATGCAAAAGATAATTTTGAAATTTTTTTATTATTTTTTAAGATTTATTTGTATTAAACAAAGTATATGAGATATCTGTAAATATTCGCGAATATCTGAAAAAACTTTGAAATCCGATTCTGAATACCCGTAGTTCTTTAAAGTAAAACAAATAAAAAAAGTTAGATATCCCTAAATATAAAATAAATGACAAATACTAAAAATTGTGATATTATTTGATATGCGCACATCCCTAACTAATAGGTCATTGCTTAATTGAATGACCGACTCATCAATTTTACCACCTTCTCTTTATTGCTACACTAAGCATCCTACTGGTGACATTAGTATACTATTTTTATGCACATGCACATTAAGTATCCATGTTTCTCATGAACCATCAGGTAAAAATATAAGTTGAAAACTCACCCACATACATGTCTTCTCTTTTTTTTTTGTAAAGTACTCACATACATATCTCTACCGATCTATCATCTATATGATCATGCATGATGTAGTCAAAACGAAGTGAATGAAAGTTAGTTAAAAGCTAAAACTGTAAGGCTGTGTGCAAGAGTATCTCCAACCTCACTCTATAATTTACTGCAAAGTGGAGTGGAAAATAGAATAATGAACAAACAAAAAAAGTAATTATTTTATAAATGGAATAATGACGTTTTTATTTGTTCACTATTCCATTTCTCATTTGATTTTGCAGTAAAATTATGAAGTAGGGTTGGAGATTCTCTAAGTACTTTCTAGCCGCTAGGGGTGGGCATTTTATCCGATACCCGAACTTGTACCCGAACCCGATCCGAAATATCCGAACCGAAATCCGAACCGAAGTAGTAAAATACCCGAACGGGTATTGAGTTAGGAGAGTTTGGATATCCGAACCCGAACGGGTACTACCCGAACCCGAACGGGTATCCGAAGATAACCGAACATATGTATATATACCTATTTATTCCTAGTTTATTTTATCTCATTTTATTAAAACTATTTATATTAATGTTATAAATAGTTTAATATCATATAATATACATATAATTGTAAAAAAATTGATTTGTTACTCATTTAAAATGCATGTTAAGCTTCTTATTTCATACTTTAAACAAAATTTGCATCCAAAATTTGAAAATAATAACCAAAATAAGGATTTTTATTTTCAATAATTTATTTTCAAACTTATTAATCGTCTAACTTATTAAACATTATTAAAACAGTTAAGTTAATAGTTAAATTTTGAATACATGAAACTTAAGTAATAAAGAATTAAAATTTTTTTTTTCGAAATCTAAATATCCGAACCCGACCCGAAATAACCGAACCCGAACTAAAAATATCCGAACCCGACCCGATATGTAAAAATACCCGAACGGGTTCTAAACCCCAATACCGAAATACCTGAAAACCCAAAATACCCGACCCGAACCCGAACGGGTACCCGAACGCCCCCCTACTTGCCGCTATTGATCATGTTATATATGGAATATTACTTCTTTTTTTTTCTCCAGTGAAGAAGTGAGAAATCAGACAGTATTATTTTGAGTGCAAAGAGAGGATATATACATATATAAACATAAAATGTTAGTAGTATTACAGAGAAAAATGCTACTGAAGAGAGACCATATTAAATTTATGAATGGGTCAACGAGTGTGTGTAAATGACCAAACACAATCTTAATTGCCAAGCATTAAGACTTAACTACTTCTTTAACTTCATCTACTTGATAATTATTTTATGCGTTTACATTGAAGTATAATAAATGTATAACACACTCTTTCAATAGAATTAACTGTTGTAGAGTTTTGTAGCCATCATAATAATTATTTATTTATTTTCATCTTATTTTTTTCCTTCAAGTTTAATGGAAACTAGTGAATATGACAGATATAATTCCCAAAATTAGTATGCAAATTATAAGTTAAAAAGTCCAAGGGATCACTTGTGAAAAGGTGGAGAAAAAAAAGAGAGTAAGCTATTAACTCAACTAACCAATTTAGAAGGAATTTCAGAAATAAAACATATCAACAATGGAGAACACAAAGATGACTTATTCCATGGTTTGGTTTGACATTGTGATAAACCACTCGGGCAAGTGACCGTGCTCGTAACATCAAATTTACAAAGACAGCTGCATCCAAAAACAGTAACATCTCTCATTTTAACTTGAACCAATCAAAATAGGAAACACAAGAAGAATGTAAGATAATATATATGTTTACATACTTGAAAAAACGAGAGAGTGGAGAGATGGAGTGGAGATCTTTTGTTCAATTTGATACGAACCTTTGGGTTATACTCTTCAACAAAACTCAGAATCAACCAAAATTGTTGACTTTTGTGTGTGCCGTTTGACTTTTACATGTTGAGTGTCATTTCGCTTTTGGACATGCGACAAAATTAGAAAGGAAGAAAAACTCGTTTGTGCCGTAATGCCTTGAGCAAAGTCAGAGTTTCCAACTGCAAGAAAAGTCGAGGAAATAAGCAAAAATAAAGTAATGGACCCAAAACAAATTTAAGAAACGATATTATAACTAAAATAAAGAACTTTTTCGATGTGATGAAGCTAATATAGGGATGAATGAAGTGTTTATAATGAGACAATACTTCAAAGATTTCCAGACAGAAAGGTGTAAGCAAATCTTAGACTCTTAAGCTACAAAAATTATCTCTATTAGGTAGAAGAAAGCTAAAATTTATAGTAAATTACAACCATATCATTACATAGCCTAATACTCCTTACATTTTATAATAATAAACATATTTTAAGCTTTTTACACTCATCAAATAAAAATTAGTAATTTTATTTTTTAATTTTATTTAATAATTTATTTTGTTAATTAATATATCATATACAAAAATAAAATATGAAAATTTTATTTAATACATATATTGTTAATATAAACAACTCATAGAAACAAATTTTGAAAGTTAATACGAAAAATAAGAAGTACTTCCTCTATTTCATTATAAATATTATTTTAATTTTTTGTACAAATCAAGAAAATAATTAAGTTTATATATTTTCTATATAAAAATATAATTATCTATACAACTAACCATATTTCAACCAATAAAAAAAATTACATAATAAACTTAATAAATTTTATATTGAAAATTGAAAACAACATTTATTTTATAACGAAAAAATGATCTACTCTCACACTTAATATGAAAGAATATAAAGAAACGGTGAAGTGATGTGACCCACCATGAAACTATATATTTTTTAACAACTAGGTTAGTTAATACATTACTGTTCAGAGAATCCAACATAAAAAGAAGATTAATATGAGCTATAATGGGGATGCTCTGAGGCTAGAAGAAGTACTAGAAGAGTTATTGAAGAAATGACAAGGCTATTTCATTAAATGTTGTATACATAAAGCAAAACCTATTTTGTACCATTGTAACTGTACTATACCATAAAGATCAAATAAAAATGCAGAGAAAAATAAAATAGTAACCCTAAATATTATTAGTGGTAGAGAAAATTATAATTCGACCATTTTTGTTCCCACGTACCTTGAAGGTCAAAGGCCGTATTATTATTTTAAATCTCTCGTTGATTAATCACTGAGATGAACCAGTGATATCCCTTTTATCCTCCTTGCTCTCTGAATTTGGCTGCGTTTGAAGCGGTAGAGGTTGAGAAGATTGTGTAGGTAAGAAAAACTGAGCCCCATTATGTTGTTGTTGATGATGATGCTGTAATTGCTCATCCGTATGGTAGTTATCATTAGAGGGAGGACTATCAACAATATTGCCACCACGAGCTAAAGATGACATTCCGGTTACGGTCGAACCGCCTGAGCTTAATTGATTAACCCCGGTTACTGTAACTGAACCGGTCGGTACAGAGTCAAAACCACTATTAAACCTCAAAATATCAATTTGAGGTTGGTTTTGATGATGATGTGGACTATCACTTCTTCCACCGCCAAACGCTCTAAAAATTTCGTTGTGTGGGTCTCTCGCAACCGCAACCGCTGCTAATTGCTGCGTCTCGAAATTATGTTGATGTTGCTGATGGTAGAGTAGGTCAGTTGGAAAAGCTAATACTGGTAACAAGTTACGAAGCTGCTGCTGAGTCAGCACAGAGGCTGAAGAAGAAGCAGAAGACGGACGCAGCGGTTGAGGCGGTAGAGACATAAAATGCGGTTGAGTATGATGATGCATAGCGTTAGGAGAAGCGTAAGCAGCGAGTTCTTTCTTGGCGTTATCAAGGTCGTGTTGAAGCTGTTTAAGGCGATGCTGAAGGATTGAGATTAAACCGACGCAACCGTAAACCGGGTCGCGAAGCCTAGCTTCGGCTTCGTAGAAAAGAGAGTTAACGGCGTCTTCTCTTTGATTTGAGGCGAGGTCGTTGAGAAGCTTAGCGACGTTACTTGCTCCGAATATTTTGTGAACGTATGCGAACTTGTGAGGTTGGTCTGGTGGGAAATACGGAGCGAATACACATTCTTGTGTGCATTTTCTCCTTAGGAATTTACATGCTGCGCATGGTGAGCTTGATGAAGACGCCATTGTTTGTTGTCTCTCTAGCTCTCTTGAAAAGCCAGGTCGAAGAAAGAAAAACAATTACTAATAACTTTTGATTATATAAAAAGTTTGTTATTTTGAAAAAATAGGGATCGTGAAAGTAAATGCATCTGAGGAAGCCAGTCATTAGAGGATAACATATATTGAGAAAGAAAGAAAAAAAATGGTATCGTGATTCGTGCTTACAAAAATGTTTAGTAAGAGTAATAGAATAGTGAAGTTTATTAAACTAATGGTAAACTATAAGCATTATCATTTTTGAATAGATGAGAAAACACAATAACTTAGTTACAAACCTGAATCAAGATGATGGCGACCTTACGACTTTCAAAAGCTTTTTTCGTTTACAGATCTGTTTGGGAGTTGAGAACTTTTCAGTTTTCCTGTATGCAGTTTTAAAGTAAGATCATCATATTAGTTTTTTTTTTTTAAAAACCATTACATTCCAAATAAAACAAAACCTATATCATCATAAATGATGATTAAAATCTATCACTATCAATCCATGTCAATCAACTATTAACTGAATCAAATCATCGATCAAAGAATGGAAAAAAATCAGTATTACCTCAGATAAACGTTTCTCAATGTTTCCTCTTTTAACTATCTTCGTATCTCGTTCACTTCAGGTCCTGATCACATATTGATCCATTGAGAGATAGCTAGAGTGAATAAGAAGTTAATATCGGGTTCTAGGGTTTCTGAGAAAACCCATAAACCCCACGTTATTGATCCAGCCTCTGATTTATTCTTTGCTGTGGCCCAAGATTTATAAAACGGAGAAAGATCAAGAAAGAAAACGAAAATGGAAAAAGAGAGGAAGGTTTATGGATCACAGAGACGATATTTTTATACTGGTGGGTACACGCAATAAACCATAGCCGTTGAGACTACACGAGAGGGAGGTCTACAGCCGTCCGATATCAATATTATTATTTGGGTTTTAATTATAAGCAAACGCGTGCGTAATTATAGTGTGTCTCTTTATTATTTGATTTAATTATGACTAAATTGCTCTTCAACTGCTGTCTTGGTCTCGAGATAAGTCATTTTCCTCTCTAATCTCAATTGATAAGAAAGCTTTAAACATAAACTTAAAAGTTAGCCATATTTATACAACAATTTCTTTTATTTTCTCCCATCTCATATTGAATGATGTAACTACTATATTTAAGCAGTTGTTATATAGTAATAGTTTTAACTTTTAAGCTATACTCATGGTCACATGCCAACTGGAGATAGAATTAAAGTGCTTGGTTATGTTCGACACAAGTATAATGTTGCACATGGTTTGTATGTTTCATCACTAATAATTAAAATTTTATTTGTTTATCATACTAGTATTGGAATATAACTTAATTATTTCATTTAATGCACTTTTTAACTAAGAAAATATCATAAATCAAATTTAAGACTACGAATTCATTGCAGAGAAATTTGACCTATGTCATATTACTATTTTTTTTCATTGACAGTAAATTTGCACTCCTTTTGTAGTGTCGTTAGCTAAATCATGTGAAGAGTTCTCTCCCACTTTTATCTGATAGTAATTTTTGTGCTCCACTGGCATACGAACTAAATAATGAGATATTCAATACGTTTCTGTTTTTTTCTCTTACCTCTGGAGCACCTTATTTCAGTTATTTCAACATTAATTTGGAGTAGACTACTAGTATATAATAAGGGAACTTTGGAGGCATGTTTACCGTTGCTATCTAGGAGTTCAATCTTGATATGTTCTATCTGAATGTCTGTGTTGCTGTGAACAGAGGGAAATCTACTGTCAATGGGAAGCAGTCTGAAGCTTGTAGCCCTGCGGAACACATGCCATCTACAATCAAAGTACTTTACTTATAACAAAAATAAAGTAGATGTGAGCAAAAGCGACATCAAGGACAAAGCGTTAATGCAATAAGTTATATTCCTACCATCTTTGAAGCTGTTGAGCAAGAATGGAGCCTTGGCTGTGTGTAAGATTGTTGCCAATATATCCCGGTGAAAGAAGCAGAAGCTATTCAAGCAAACATAAGATAAGTCCTGGCTCTCCGAAGTTTCTGTCCCAATTTGTAGAAACTTTAGAAGGAAAGAAGTAATTGTTAGAACAACTCTTATTGTAGAAACACTTCTAAGTGAAAGAACCCTAAAGGCTCTTGTTGCAGTTAGACGGGTTTTAGATTGGTTGGTAATAAACAATAATGCGGAACAACGTAATGGGTCGCTAACACTGAAATAAGAGCTAACGGCTTGGTCCATAACAATGGGAACTGGGACCTTAGAGTAGCACGTTGTCGCTTGTTATGACCAGAAATTTAGCCACGTATATTTTGGGTTTCTTTGACCCTTGACTTGTTTATAGAATCAATGCAATAAACGTAGTTGACCTGTAATCAAAATTCAGATAGCTCTCGAGTTTACGGTCAGATCTAAAACTTTTAAGTTTTAACCAACCAAGTTGGTATCTATCTTTTCTTTAGCTTTGACTGATCTTGCTACGTGACCCCTTTTTAAAATAATGTTTCGTCCCAATTATTAAAATATAATGCTAGTGCATCATAGAGATCAAATAAACTACAAATAAGCATAGAGTGTAGTTGACGAAATCAATATTAAAAAGAGATTAGTCTAATTAGTTGAATAAGCTAATCCCCTATATATTATTTGAGAATCATTTAAAAAGTTGTAACCTTAAGTTTGTAAGAATTAATAATAACCCCAATCCTATGTGGCATAGCTCTTTGGCTTCTATTTCAAATTCCAAGGATTCTAGAGCATGTGATATAATGTATAGTTTAAAAATTATATTCTCTAGCAATATAATTTTTTGTAGGTTATAGTTGGTCGCATATATCAAATATTTATTGCTTCGCATGCTTTCCTTAAATAACCTACGGAATTACCTAATATGATTAAAATATATATGATAATTAATGATTTTAAACAATAAAGATTTGATAACAATATTCATACATTTTTCTCATTTTGTTTATTTATTTATTATTAAATAAATTACACAATTAAATTAATCATATAATAAAAATCTAGATTTTTTTGTGTGTATGTTGTATTTCGAATTTTTCAAAATGAGTATAAATTACTAAAACAGTTAAAAGTCTCACATAAACTTTTAGGATCAAGGTTTTAATTTTTTCTATATTAAAATATAGTGATTATAAGACCATATTAAGAAATAATTTTAAGTTTATATATATTTCATATCATTTTAATTAAACTATATATCATATGAAAATACATACTTATATTTTGATATTTGCCTTGAACATATATTGAAAAGTTAATATTTTAATTTTGAAATATGTCATTGTTTTTTTTAAATGATTATAAATTATTGAAACTACTAAACATCTCACATTTAAAAAAATTTGTTGGTGTAAAGTCTGTTACACAAATATGCAAATAATCATAAAATCATGTGAGTAAAAACCTCATTTAATAAATATCCATATTAAAAGTGTTCTATATTACTATGTTTATATCATTTAAATTTAATTATATATCATATATAATATATAAGATTGATTATTTTTATTTATTTACCATAATTGCGAATAAA
>CAKOAT010233710.1:4537-18459 GCA_932364175.1 Eruca vesicaria subsp. sativa | reverse complement strand
AACTGCTTCTTACAAAAACATTAGGATACTTGCTAATACCCTACCAATCAAGTCCAATGACACTCCGTTTATTTTCCGTCACTTGAACACTGAAAAGTGAAAAGATATATGAAATCAAGTCCACTAAATTCTAAGATTTGATCTACAGTTCTAATTACAATTGTTTCTGATCCTACGTATAAATAATTATATAAAAATTCCAAAATTCTAAAATTTCAAATACATATAAAAACAATCATATATAAAATTTAATTTGTCAATACTAAAATTTTATATTTTAATTACATATATTCACCCTGCGCAAGGCGCAGGTCTTATCCTAGTCTATACTATTAAAGCATATGACTGTTTTGGTTTCTGCCCCTGAACTTTCTAGGAAATTACAAGATTTGCCTCTTTCTTTTTTCAAAATATTGCAAAACTGGACTTTTTCTTTTTATTAAATGGGTTTCACGAAATGTTAAATGAGCTTCACGAAATAGGCTTCAATATTTCAGATCTGCAAATGGGCTATAACATCTTCAAATGTTATAATCCTATACCCTAAACTCTATTCAGATAATCCTATACCCCAAACTCTATTCAAATCCTATGCAAACCATATCTACAATCCAGTTCCCTAACCTTATTTTATGTACAGTAACTGAAATGTGATTTATAAATACTAACTCTATTCAAATTAATCCAATACTAATGTATACAATCTTAGTTCTTAAATAAATCCTATATGTTATGCAAATTCACACGATAATGAAAATTCCGAGAACTGAAACCTATGTTAAACAACTGATAATTTCCAGTAAGATTATGAATAACAATAATATTGGGATACTCATATATATTCGGGTAAGATTCAAAATTTATTGACTAAAGAAAATATCTATGGATTTTCCAAATACTAATCCTAATCAATATTCAATATTAAATGGGCGATTTAAGCAGATAATATATTCTGTTCACCTATATTTATGGATTTCCCAAATACTAATCCTAATCAATATTCATTACTATAGAGAATATCCCCCAACTTTCTCCCCAAGTTTGCTCTTAAAACCTAAGCACGTCCCTTCTATTATAAATAGACAGCACTCTATTCCGATTATCTCTACACACCTTCAAACAAAACAGTAAACAAAACAATGGCTACTAAAATGCAAATCCAAGCATCAAGAGGTTCTAATGATAAAGTGGTCCTTTTACACGACTTGAAACCATGGAAAAACACATGGTTGGTTCATGTAAAGGTTTTACACGCTTGGAAACAAAACATTCAAACCGTGGAGACCATGGAGTTCGTTTTCGCTGATGAGACTGTAAGTTATTTTTTCTGTATTTATCATTCTGTTCTTTATCATTGTTTCGAGTGTTATTTGATGTTTCTATATTTTTGTTTTACATGTTTAAGGGGCAAAAAATCCATGCAACATGTAAAATGACTTACATTGAAAGTAAGACAAGGCTTCTTACAGTTGGAGCATGGCGCTACCTCCGGAATTTCCAGATTACTCCTGCTGGTGGAGCTTATCGAACCACAAATCATTCATGGAAGATGGTTTTCAATCAGAACACGGCCGTTACGCGATCTAATAGAGTTAATGAAGATTTGTACCTGGATTTGTCCGACTTTCAATCTGTTTTGTCTGGAAGTCTGGATGCTAAAACAATGTTAGTGATTATTGTTTTCAGGGTGAGGGTTGCAGTTGTATTGTTACCAAAGTTACACCAAGGTAATTAGGTTATTCCAAAATCTGATCGTACTATATACTTATTTATTACTTATTTTATATTGTGTAATGCTAAACCAATGTTAGTGATTATTGTTTTCAGGTACAAGTTGAAATTGCTTGTGCAAGATCTAACAGGTGAGTCAAACTTAATGCTTCTAAATGCAGCCGCAAATACTATTATCAATGCCTCTGCAGCAAAACTCTTAAATGATTCTTATAATAAGGTTATCAACTACTTAATACTGTTTTTATAAGAACATTTTATATCATCTGAGATTCTTACTACATTCAATCTTACTATATTTAACATATCGAAAATCCTGAATTACCAAGTGAGATTGTGGAGATCGTAGGAAAGACTTACGGCTTTGGGATATCTGGAGATGATGAAAACAATGTTTGTGGAGCAGAAAAGTTTGAAGCCTTGAAAGTTTGGAATCTTGATAACATTCTAAGGAAGAGAATCAAGTCATTGCACCAGTTATCTACGAAGAAACAATGCAGTGTCAGAGGAATTGAAAAAAAATGTCTAATTATGAAGCCAAAGACAAGAAGAGCGGCTAATTCTATCCCGAAGACAAGATCATTTTTTTATGTTTTACTTATGCTATGGTTTTACGAATTAAATAATGCTGTTTATGATTTCTTTCTACTTTGATTTTTTGTGGCTTTTATGAACGCATCAATAAAGTTTTCGATCGAACTACCAATACTAAAATCAAACTCCGGTTTCTACCAATAAAGCTGAAATCTGGTCAATTGTAACGAACATAGTATAATATATATATCAGGAGATGACTCAAACAACTATCTCAATCAGTAATTGGATTCATAGACCATTTGTTGAGACTATAAAATAGAAAAGAATTATACTTATCTGATTCTGCAACTTGGGTCTTATATTCTAGAAACAGACTCATCAACGAATCGGGCGATGTGGCTGAGAATTAGATTCTGGAACTTGGGGAAAAACTTATTACTCCTTTTGATTTGTTGTTCTATCTTCACATCCCAAACAAAGAAAGGTCAGCGAAATTCTAATCAGAAAGAATTATTGAGAAAAGGATTAGGTCATTGTCGGCAGAATTTGTGTCTTTTGACTTTATCAGAATCCGATTTTTTTAAAAATTAACATTGAAGGGTTAATTTTTTTAGTCAATATACTTTTGGGCCCGTTTATAGTATCTCGCAGGCCCAACTATTTTTGCACCAAATCGATAGCATTGGTATATATTTGAACCAATTTTAATATATACTAAACCAATGTACCTAAAAACCCTAATAACTCGATGTGAAGAATTATTTAAGCCGCTTTAACAGAAAGTTCTTCTTTACAAAAAATTTTCACAGAGACAAAACCGGGAAATATGGCCAACGAAGTTCCTTTGAATTCATTGCAATACCAATGTCCAACTCAGGAAAATGTATAATAATTTTATTATTGTTTGGCCCGCAGACTTTAATTACATCTTCAAAATGTTATTGTGTTTGAAAATATGTTTCAGGGATCAACAGTCAAACATTTTGTCCATCTTGATGATCAAGATAAATTCAATTTTTTTGGTATGGATGGAAAATAACAAATTACGTGTTGATGTAGAAGATTTTGGGAATTCAGATCGCAATGCCAAAGCAAATTTTGTTTGGAATCCAATTTCTAAAACGTGGGAATCAGAATTTGAGATTTGAACCATATTATCATTGTACCAATTGGTTTTCTTATTCTTTTTTATTTCATCATTTAATTTTTTATCAATAAAAATAAAACCATTTAATTATTCAGATTAATCAAAATCATATGATTTTGTTATCCACTTATAGTTAAAATAAACTTTTATTCAAAAAAATGTTGAAAAAACAAAAAGTAAAAACAACAAAAAATAGAAAAAAATTGTACAAATAAATAAAAATGTAAAATCAACAAAAAAAATACCCGCGCTTTTTAAGCGCGGGTCAAAATCTAGTGAGTAATTAAAGGTTAAAGTTGGACTAAAGTATATTTATAAATTGGAGTCGGCTCTACGCCTGTATATTTATAAATTGACATCTTCTTTTCTCATATACTTTACACTTTTACATTATGGAGACTAAAGTTTTAAAAGACTTTTAACACATTTGAATACATATATATATATAATATAGTTATATTTTGAATCAGTCCAATGGGCGAAGGTGATATATATATATATATATATATATATATACTCAAATTAAACTGAGGCTAGTTGCCTTATTCAGTGAACACATTTGAGGCTACTACTGCGTCAAGGTTCAGTGAATAAGGTAACTAGTTACAACATTTGAGGCTTTATTTTGTTGTCAGTTTCATCTTTGTGGGTGCTGCTTTATAATTTGAAAACTCCAATTTATAGCTTTCATCGAAAACTCGATCTTTTTATAGTGGTTATCCCACATATTTCAAGTAAAAATATAAAATATAATATTTTTGTTTTACTGCATAGAAGCATCATTCACTGACATAGTATGAAGATTAAAGAGGTTTGAGACCTTAAGTATTCCCGTTTCTCCAAAAAATAATTTTTTATTGGGGTTAGTCCACCGATTAAGTGATATATGAAGTTAAAATAAATTACTAGTTCAAAAATTCAAAACGATGCTCTTGTACCATAAAAATAAATTTAAAATACATTAAATAAAATTTATAATATGATTTTGTATTTTTTAATCAACAATAAAGAGCCTAAACTTCAATTTATAGCTTTTATCAGAAAACTCAATCTTTTCGTAGGGGTTAGCCCAAATATTTCAAGATAAATTAGAAAATATGATATTTTAGTTTTACTGCATTGAAGCATCATTCACTGAAATAGTATGAAGATTAAAGAGGTTTGAGACCTAGGGTGTTCCCGTTTCTCCAAAAAATAAAATTTTGTTGCAGTTTGTCGACTGATTAAGTGATATATGAAGTTAAAATAAATTACTAGTTCCAAAATTCAAAACGATGATCTTGTACTATGAAAATAAATTTAAAATACGTTAATTCAAATTTATAATCTGATTTGGTATTTTTTAATCAACAATAAAGAGCCTAAATTTCAATTTATAGCTTTTATCGGAAAACTCTATCTTTACGTAGGGGTTAACCCACATATTTCAAGATAAAATAGAAAATATGATATTTTTGTTTTACTGCATAAAAGCATCATGCACTGACATAGTATGAAGATTAAAGAGGGTTGGGACCTTAGGTTTTCCCGTTTCTCCAAAAATATCAAATCAGAAAAAGAGCCTAAACTTCAATTTATAAGTTTTATCGGAAAACTTGATCTATTCGTAGGGGTTACCCACATAATTCAAAATAAAATAGAAATATGATATTTTTGTTTTACTGCATAGAAGCATCATTCACTTACATAGTATGAAGATTAAATAGGTTTGATACCTTACGTGTTCCCGTTTCTGCAATTTTTTTTTTGTTGCGGTTAGATCACTGATTAAGTGGTATATAAAGTTAAAATAAATTACTAGTTCCAAAATTCAAAACGATGCTCTTGTACCATGAAAATAAATTTTAAATATGTTAATTTAAATTTATAATCTGATTTGGTATATTTTTAATCAACAATAAAGAGCCTAAACTTCAATTTATAGCTTTTATCGGAAAACTCTATCTTTTCGTAGGGGTTAACCCTCATATTTCAAGATAAAATAGAAATTTTTTTTTTTACTGCATAAAAGCATCATGTACTGACATAGTATAAAGATTAAAGATGTTTGAGACTTTAGGTGTTCCCGTTGTCCAAAAAATAAAGTTTTATTGGGGTTAGTTCACTGATTAAGTGGTATATGAATTAAAATAAATTACTAGTTCAAAAATTCAAAACGATGCTCTGGTACCATGAAAATAAATTTAAAATACATTAAATTAAATTTATAATCTGATTTGGTATTTTTTAATCAACAATAAAGAGCCTAAACTTCGAGTTATAGCTTTTATCGGAAAACTCGATATTCTCGTAGGGGTTAGCTCACACATTTCAAGATAAAATAGAAAATATGATATTTTTATTTTACTTCATATAAGGATGATTCAATGACATAGTATAAATATTAAAGAGGTTTTAGACCTTAGGTGTTCCTGTTTCTCCAAAAAATAAAGTTTTATTGGGGTTAGTTCACTGATTAAGTGGTATATGATGTTAAAATAAATTACTAGTTCAACAATTCAAAAAGATGCTCTTCTACCATGAAAATAAATTTAAAATACATTAAATTAAATATATAATCTGAGTTGATATTTTTTAATCAAACGATAAAGAGCCTAAACTTCAATTTATATCGGAAAACTCGATCTTTTCGTAGGGGTTAGCCCACATATTTCAAGATAAATTAGAAAATATGATATTTTTGTTTTGCTGCATAAAAGCATCATGCACTGACATAGTATGAAGATTAAAGAGGTTTGAGATTTTAGGTGTTTTCGTTTCTCCAAAAAAAAACATTTATTGGGGCTAAATAACTGATTAAGTGGTATATGAAGTTAAAATAAATTACTAGTTCAAAAATTCAAAACTATGCTCTTGTACCATGAAAATAAATTTAAAATACATTAAATTAAATTTATAATCTGAATTGATATTTTTTAATCAAAAATAAAGAGCCTAAACTTCAATTTATAGCTTTTATCGGAAAACTCGATCTTTTCGTAGGGGTTAGCCCACATATTTCAAGATAAAATAGAAAATATGATATTTTTTTCACTGCATAAAAGCATCATACACTGACATAGTATGAAGATTAAAAGGTTTGAGACCTTAGGTGTTCCCGTTTCTCCAAAAAATAATTTTTTGTTGCGGTTAGTACACTGATTAAGTGGTAAATGAAGTTAAAATAAATTACTAGTTCAACAATTCAAAACGATGCTCTTCTACCATTAAAATAAATTTAAAATACATTAAATTAAATATATAATCTGATTTGGTATTTTTTTAATCGACAATAAAGAGCCTAAACTTCGACTTATAGCTTTTATCAGAAAACTCAATCTTTTCGTAGGGGTTAGCCTAAATATTTCAAGATAAATTAGAAAATATGATATTTTTGTTACTGCATTGATGCATCATTCACTGAAATAGTATGAAGATTAAAGAGGTTTGAGACCTTAGGTGTTCCCAAAAATATCATATTTTTTAATTTATATGTAAATATGTGGGCTATCCCTTAGGAAAGATTGAGTTTTCTGATAAAAGCTATAAATTGAAGTTTAGCCTCTTTATTGCTGGTTAAAAAATACCAAATCAGATTATAAATTTCTGTTACTGTATTTTAAATTTATTTTCATGTTACAAGATCATCGTTTAAAATATTTGAACTAGTAATTTATTTTAACTTCATATACCACTTAATGAGTGAACTAACCCATATAAAAATTTATTTTTTGGTGAAACGGGAACACCTAAGGTCTCAAACCTCTTTAATCTTCATACTATGTAAATAAATGATGCGTCTATGCAGTAAAACATAAGTAGCATATTTTCTATTTTATTTTTAAATATGTGGGCTAACCCCTACGAAAAGATTGAGTTTTCTGATAAAAGCTATAAATTGAAGTTTAGCTTCTTTTAATGACGTAGTATGAAGATTTATGATGTTTGAGACCTTTAGGTGTTCCCGTTGTCCAAAAACTAAAGTTTTATTGGGTTAGTTCACTGATTAAGTGGTATATGAAGTTAAAATAAATTACTAGTTCAAAATTTCAAACGATGCTCTTGTACCATGAAAATAAATTTAAAATACATTAAATTAAATTTATAATCTGATTTGGTATTTTTTAATCAACAATAAAGAGCCTAAACTTCGAGTTATAGCTTTTATCGGAAAACTCGATATTCTTGAAGGGGTTAGCCCACACATTTCAAGATAAAATAGAAAATATAATATTTTTATTTTACTTCATATAAGCATGATTCACTGACATAGTATAAAGATTAAAGAGGTTTTAGACCTTAGGTGTTCATATTTCTCCAAAAAATAAAGTTTTACTGGGGTTAGTTCACTGATTAAGTGGTATATGATGTTAAAATAAATTACTAGTTCAACAATTCAAAACGATGCTCTTCTACCATGAAAATAAATTTAAAATACATTAAATTAAATATATAATCTGATTTGATATTTTTTAATCAACGATAAAGAGCCTAAACTTCAATTTATATCGGAAAACTCGATCTTTTCGTAGGGGTTAGGCCACATATTTCAAAATAAAATAGAAAATATTATATTTTTGTTTTACTGCATAAAAGCATCATGCACTTACATAGTATGAAGATTAAAGTGGTTTGAGATTTTAGGTGTTTTCGTTTCTCCAAAAAAAAAACATTTATTGGGGCTAAATAACTGATTAAGTGGTATATGAAGTTAAAATAAATTACTAGTTCAAAAATTCAAAACGATGCTCTTGTACCATGAAAATAAATTTAAAATACATTAAATTAAATTTATAATCTGAATTGATATTTTTTAATCAAAAATAAAGAGCCTAAACTTCAATGTATAGCTTTTATCGGAAAAATCGATCTTTTCGTAGGGGTTAGCCCACATGTTTCAAAATAAAATAGAAAATATGATATTTTTTTTCACTGCATAAAAGCAGCATACACTGACATAGTATGAAGATTAAAAGGTTTGAGACCTTAGGTGTTCCAGTTTCTCCAAAAAATAAATTTTTGTTGCGGTTAGTACACTGATTAAGTGGTATATGAAGTTAAAATAAATTACTAGTTCAAAAATTCAAAATGATGCTCTTCTACCATTCAAATAAATTTAAAATACATTAAATTAAATATATAATCTGATTTGGTATTTTTTTAATCGACAATAAAGAGCCTAAACTTCGACTTATAGCTTTTATCGGAAAACTCGATCTTTTCGTAGGGGTTAGTACACATATTTCAAGATAAAATAGAAAATATAATATTTTTATTTTACTGCATAGAAGCATCATTCACTGACATAGTATGAAGATTAAAGATGTTTTAGACCTTATGTATTCCCGTTTCTCCAAAAAATAAAGTTTTATTGGGGTTAGTTAACTAATTAAGTGGTATATGAAGTTAAAATAAATTACTAGTTCAAAAATTCAAACCGATGCTCTTGTACCATGAAAATAAATTTAAAATACATTTAATTAAATATATAATCTGATTTTGTATTTTTAATCAACGATAAAGAGCCTAAACTTCGACTTATAGCTTTTATCTGAAAACTCGATCTTTTCGTGGGGTTAGCCCACATATTTCAAGATAAAATAGAAAATATGATATTTTTGTTTTACTGCATAAAAGCATCATTCATTGACATATTATGAAGATTAAAGAGTTTTTAGACTTAGGTGTTTTCCTTTCTCCAAAATAAAACATTTATTGGGGCTAAATCCCTGATTAAGTGGTATATGAAGTTAAAATATAGTATTAGTTTAAAATTTCAAAACAACGCTCTTGTACCATGATAATAAATTTAAATTTATAATCTGATTTGGTATTTTTTAATCAACAATAAAGAGCCTAAACTTCAATCTATAGCCTTTATCGAAAAACTCTATCTTTTCGTAGGGGTTAACCCACATATTTCAAGATAAAATAGAAAATATGATATTTTTTTACTGCATAAAGCATCATGCACTGACATAGTATGAAGATTAAAGAGGTTTGAGACCTTAGGTGTTCCCGTTTCTCCAAAAAATAAATTTTTGTTGCGGTTTGTCCACTGATTAAGTAGTATATGAAGTTAAAATAAATTACTAGTTGAAAAATTCAAACCGATGCTGTTGTACCATGATAATAAACTTAAAGTACATTAAATTAAATATATAATCTGATTTGGTATTTTTTAAATCAACGATAAAGAGCCTAGACTTCAATTTATAGCTTTTATCGGAAACTTGATCTTTTCGTAGGGTTAGCCCACATATTTCAAGATAAATTAAAAAATATGATATTTTTGTTTTACTGTATAGAAGCATCATTGGCTGACATAGTATAAAGATTAAAGAGGTTTTAGACTTTAAGTGTTCCCGTTTTTCCAAAAAAAAAAGATTTTTATTGGGGTAGTTCACTCATTAAGTGGTATATGAAGTTAAAATAAATTACTAATTCAACAATTCAAAACGATGTTCTTCTACCATGAAAATAAATTAAAAATAAATTAAATTAAATATATAGTCTGATTTGGTATTTTTTTAATTCACAATAAAGAGCCTAAACTTCGATTTATAGCTTTTATCGTAAACACGATTTTTTCGTAGGGGTTAGCCCACATATTTCAAGATAAAATAGAAAATATGATATTTTTATTTTACTGCATAGAAGCATCATTCACTGACATAGTATGAAGATTAAAGAGGTTTTAGACCTTAGGTTTCCCCGTTTCTCCAAAAAATAAAGTTTTATTGGGGGTAGTTCACTCATTTAGTGGTATATGAAGTTAAAATAAATTACTAGTTAACCAATTCAAAACGATGCTCTTCTACCATGGAAATAAATTTAAAATACCTTAAATTAAATATATTATCTGACTTGGTATTTTTTTAATCGACAATAAAGAGCCCAAACTTCGATTTATAGCTTTTATAGGAAAACTCGATCTTTTCGTAGGGGTTAGACCACATATTTCAAGATAAAAAAGAAAATATGATATTTTGGGTTTACTGCATAGAAGCATCATTTACTGGCATAGTATGAAGATTAAAGAGGTTTTAGACCTTAGGTGTTCCCGTTTCTAAAAAAAAACAAAGTTTTATTGGGGTTTGTTCACTGATTAAGTGGTATATGAAGTTAAAATAAATTACTATTTACACCATTCAAAACGATGCTCTTCTACCATGAAAATAAATTTAAAATACATTAAATTAAATATATAATATTATTTGATATTTTTTAATCAACGATAAAGAGCCTAAACTTCAATTTATAGATTTTATCGGAAAACTCGATCTTTTCGTAGGGGTTAGCCCACAGATTTCAAGATAAAACAGAAAATATGATATTTGTGGTTTATTGCATAGAAGCATTATTTACTGGCATAGTATGAAGATTAAAGAGGTTTTAGACCTTAGGTGTTCCCGGTTCTCCAAAAAAAAAAGTTTTATTGGGGTTATTTCACTCATTAAGTGGTATATGAAGTTAAAATAAATTACTAGTTCAAAAATTCAAAACGATGCTCTTGTACCATGAAAATAAATTTAAAATACATTAAATTAAATTTATAATCTGATTTGGTATTTTTTAATCAACAATAAAGATCCTAAACTTCGACTTATAGCTTTTATCAGAAAACTCGATATATTCGTAGGGGTTAGCCCACATATTTCAAGATAATCTTCGACTTATTAGGGTTAGTTCAATGATTAAGTGGTATATGAAGTTAAATTAAATTACTAGTTCAAAAATTCAAAACGATGCTCTTGCACCATGAAAATAAATTGAAAATACATTAAATTAAATATATAATCTGATTTGGTATTTTTTAATCGACAATAATGAGCCTAAACTTCGACTTATAGCTTTTATCGGAAAACTCGATCTTTTCGTAGGGGTTAGCCCACATATTTCAAGATAAAATAGAAAATAAGATATTTTTATTTTACTGCATAAAAGCATCATTCACTGAAATAGTATGAACATTAAAGAGGGTTTAGACCTTAGGTGTTCCCGGTTCTCCAAAAAACAAAGTTTTATTGGGGTTATTTCACTCATTAAGTGGTATATGAAGTTAAAATAAATTACTAGTTCAAAAATTCAAAACGATGCTCTTGTACCATGAAAATAAATTTAAAATACATTAAATTAAATTTATAATCTGATTTGGTATTTTTTAATCAACAATAAAGATCCTAAACTTCGACTTATAGCTTTTATCAGAAAACTCGATATATTCGTAGGGGTTAGCCCACATATTTCAAGATAATCTTCGACTTATTAGGGTTAGTTCAATGATTAAGTGGTATATGAAGTTAAATTAAATTACTAGTTCAAAAATTCAAAACGATGCTCTTGCACCATGAAAATAAATTGAAAATACATTAAATTAAATATATAATCTGATTTGGTATTTTTTAATCGACAATAATGAGCCTAAACTTCGACTCATAGCTTTTATCGGAAAACTCGATCTTTTCGTAGGGGTTAGCCCACATATTTCAAGATAAAATAGAAAATAAGATATTTTTATTTTACTGCATAAAAGCATCATTCACTGAAATAGTATGAACATTAAAGAGGGTTTAGACCTTAGGTGTTTCCCGTTTCTCTAAAAAATAAAGTTTTATTGGGGGTAGTTCACTCATTAAGTGGTATATGAAGTTAGAATAAATTACTAGTTCAACAATTCAAAACGATGCTCTTCTACCATGAAAATAAATTTAAAATACATTAAATTAAATATATAATCTGATTTGGTATTTTTTTAATCGACAATAAAGAGCCAAAACTTCGATTTATAGATTTTATAGGAAAACTTGATCTTTTCGTAAAGGTTAGCCCACATATTTCAAAAATAAAATAGAAAATATGAAATTTACTGCATAGAAGCATCATTCACAGACATAGTATGAAGATTAAAGAGATTTTAGACCTTAGGTGTTTCCGTTTCTCCAAAAAACAAAGTTTTATTGGGGTTAGTTCACTCATTAAGTGGTATATGAAGTTAAAATAAATTACTAGTTCAAAAACTCAAAACGATGTTCTTGTACCATGAAAATAAATTTAAAATACATTAAATTAAATTTATAATCAGATTTGGTATTTTTTAATTAACAATAAAGAGCCTAAACTTCGACTTATAGCTTTTACTAGAAAACTCGATATTTTCGTATGGGTTAGCCCACATATTTCAAGATAAAATAGAAAATATGATATTTTTATTTTACTGCATAGAAGCATCATTCNGTACCATGAAAATAAATTTAAAATACATTAAATTAAATTTATAATCAGATTTGGTATTTTTTAATTAACAATAAAGAGCCTAAACTTCGACTTATAGCTTTTACTAGAAAACTCGATATTTTCGTATGGGTTAGCCCACATATTTCAAGATAAAATAGAAAATATGATATTTTTATTTTACTGCATAGAAGCATCATTCACTGACAAAGTATGAAGATTAAAGAGGTTTTAGACCTTAGGTGTTCCCGTTTCTTCAAAAAATAAAGTTTTCTTGGGGTTAGTTCACTCATTAAGTATTATATGAAGTTAAACTAAATTACTAGTTCAAAAATTCATAGCGATGCTCTTGTACGATGAAAATAAATTTAAAATACATTAAATTAAATTTATAATGTGATTTGGTATTTTTTAATCAACAAGCAAGAACTGAAACTTCGACTTATAGCTTTTATCGGAAAACTCGATCTTTTCGTAGGGGTTCGCCCACAGATTTCAAGATAAAACAAAAAATATGATATTTTGGGTTTACTGCATAGAAGCATCATTTACTGGCATAGTATGAAGATTAAAGAGGTTTTAGACCTTAGGTGTTCCCGTTTCTCCAAAAAAAACAAAGTTTTATTGGGGTTAGTTCACTGATTAAGTGGTATATGAAGTTAAAATAAATTACTAGTTCAAAAATTCAAAACGATGCTCTTGTACCATGAAAATAAATTTAAAATACATTAAATTAAATTTATAATCTGATTTGGTATTTTTAATCAACAATAAAGAGCCTAAACTTCGACTTATAGCTTTTATCGGAAAACTCGATATTTTGTAGGGTTTAGCCCACATATTTCAAGATAAAATAGAAAATATGATATTTTTATTTTACTGCATAGAAGCATCATTTACTGACATAGTATGAACATTAAAGAGGGTTTAGACCTTAGGTGTTCCCGTTTCTCTAAAAAATAAAGTTTTATTGCGGGTAGTTCACTCATTAAGTGGTATATGAAGTTAGAATAAATTACTAGTTCAACAATTCAAATAGATGCTCTTCTACCATGAAAATAAATTTAAAATACATTAAATTAAATATATAATCTGATTTGGTATTTTTTAATCGACAATTAAGAGCCCAAACTTCGATTTATAGATTTTATAGGAAAACTTGATATTTTCGTAAAGTTTAGCCCACATATTTCAAGATAAAATAGAAAATATGAAATTTTCGTAGGGGTTAACCCACATATTTCAAGATAAAATAGAAAATATGAAATTTACTGCATAGAAGCATCATTCACAG